>OY756430.1:3885588-4038088 GCA_963576905.1 Mystacides longicornis | reverse complement strand
AAGCGATTCTGTGTTTTGTTTAGCTGCTCAATGTTTTATTTGTTTACCTTCTTAATTGGATCACAACAACCATAACGCCGTAGAGCATGAAGTTTTTTTAAGCACTATGTGAAGTGCAATAAGTTATCACAAAAGGACTCAATGTTAATGGCAACTTGCAGAGAATTTATACAAATTAATGTTATTTTTCTTCATCTCCAACTTTCTGCAGACATTTATTGTTCATACTCCAAATTTCTGCGGACTGCGGTCTTTTTTTGCTGGATATTCTTTCTGAGAAGTTGAACTCTAGCTATTTTTGCTTTTCCGCATAAAGCTGACACATTTACATATGTAAAGAAATAGTACTCATACCAACGTATCCTTTAATTAGACATTTATCCATTTTTGTAATAATAATTTTAATTTTAAAAAAATCGTGCTAATCAGATGCTTCGCCTTCTATATGGGACAAAATGCACTGGAAAGTTATACAAAAATTTGACTAAATCGCTATTATCTCACCAAAGGACACTTTTAAAAGCCTTATTGCATGTCTGTTATTATATTATGTATCATACATCTGAATGAAAATAATAATAAATGTAAGACTGGAGTTGTGACAAGAATGAAAGTGAATATAGGTTTGAGCATGTAGAAAGGAAAAACAATGGAATGACAAAGAAAATATATAGGTCTGGTATACGGAAGCGCAGCTGTCATACTCTAACTTTTCTCAAACTTGTAGACCCGATTCTCAAGGATGAAGTGAAAGCAGCCTGCTGAGGAGCTAGTATGATTTATTGTATGAGAGTGGAGGAAGCAAGAGATGTGACGAAACAGGCGTTCTGCCTATCCCACATGAGAGATGAGATGGCATGATGTCCACATTATTATTATGAAAATATTGAAAGATAAAGTACATCGTACAAGGCTAAAACCTTATCTGTCTATCAATATTATATATAAACAACATGTCATACAAAAAAATATGTAGTATGTACACATAATAATTTTATTTATTCTTTCAGTTAATAATATTTCGATCAAATACATTTCAGATGACATTAAACTATATAATACATCCAATTAAAAAAATATTTTCCTGGGCGAGCTTAACGTTATTTCTATACTGAAAGACACAAGAACTTTCCTTGTTTATTAATTAATCGATTTTAAGCATTTATTTTCTTATCTATGATTTTTATCCCTTAACACCCTGAATTTTTTTTCCTTAATATCTTTTGGTTTTCATTGATTATCATTCTCTAAATATGTTTACTAAGTAGGGAAAAATAGTAAAAAAAATAATAAAAAAACAGTTTTTTTGGAAAAGTACCAACACAATTGTGTGGGTTAGGGTTTACTTTATATACCTATATATAAAAAAACATATATGACAAAAGTGTTTAATTCTAAACTAGGACACAGTTTTTATTATTTTTTGAGAAAATTTTTGAAACAATTTTGAGATTTTGTTAAGCACAAGTAAACTAGTCTTTGTGATGGTTTTTGGTATGCACCTGATGTTGAAGAAGTCGTTGGTTCGGGTTCTACTGAGGCAATCACAGGCACCTCACTTGTAACAGCCGAAGGTTCTTCGCTTGTGTCGTCTTCAGAACATTCCGCATCCATGACAGGGTGAATATAAGTTTTGTCAATGTCTTCATCATCACTGAGGTCATCAATATCTGACCCGTCTTCTAAATATTTCAAAATATCACTCGCGAAGACCTTTAAAATTTGACATCTGTAAAATAATATGTGGTAATTCATTAATGTGAAATAATAATAAGTATTTTTAAAGTTAATAAGCAACAAATAAAGATAATTACGATATGATACATAGTTGTAACGAACGATAGCTTATTACCACTAAAACCCCAACCACCACAATTGTGTTGGTACTTATTTATTGCACTTTTTTTTATACATGTAAATCAAAATATACATATCTGCTTATATTAAATGTAGCAGGGGGTGTGAAAGATGAAAATAAATAAAAAAACAATACAAATACAGGTTTAGAAATATTTAAAATAATTACTTACATTGGAGGTTAACAACGCACGCCACACACGATGCAAAGAAATCGCTTAACTGACGCCAACTAGTGCGAATACATTAAACTAAACGCTATTACGTCACGAGTAACACACCAACACGATCGTTGCAAGCCGTTCGGAGCTAGAAAAACAAAACACAGCAGTAAAATAATTTTTAAAACCTAACCAACACATATGTGTTGGTCAGGGTGTAAAGGGTTATCACAATCATGGTGGTTCGGCCATAGCCGATTATGGTTCGGCACTTTCCGAGTCCTAAAATAATAGTGAACACTAATACAATCATACAGCCGTCTTCGTTACACTTCGGGTTGGTTCGGAAGTTTCCGGCACCCATGTAACTGTTGTGAATACGTGCTCGTCGCAAGGGGCCCTATATAGATTATCTATGCGGCTGAACAGTCAAATGTCAAATCTTGCCAGCGAGCGTTGGTGATTCGGTGATCATTTTGATTTTGTAACTTTCATTGTGATAAGAGCATAATAATCATTATCTTTTTATTTGAAAGAATAAATACTCTTCAACCTTCTCAGTTATCTGTCAAATATTCAGATATGATCCATTGTTTGTCGAAACAAAATCTAATTAGTGCTGTGTGGTGTTAGCCATCGATGTATGTACCAACAAAGTTCGGACGCACATTAATCATGAACAAGCAATTAAATAATGAGATTGAAGTGTTTATAAGTAATATAACAACATATGAATTACAAGAAAAAGAAATCGAACGCTTTATAAAGAATGTTAAACAGGCCAACGAATGCGTTGTAAGCAATAAAAAGTCAAGAAGGTCAAATATACTTTTTTTAAGAAATCAAAGTGGAAAAGTGTTACACCAATGTAGTATATGCGACAAAAAGTTTTCTCACTCAAGTCAACTGAAGGAACATTCACGAACTCACAGTGGAGAAAAGCCACATCAATGTCATATATGTGATAAAAAGTTCACTCAATCAGGTAATCTAAAGATTCATTTGCGAATTCATACCGGAGAAAAGCCGTACACGTGTGAATTATGCAATAAAAAGTTTTCTCGCATGAATGATTTGAAGGTGCATTCACGAACTCACAGTGGAGAAAAGCCACACCAATGTAATCTATGTGATAAAAAGTTCACTCAATTAGGTAATTTAAAGATTCATTTGCGAATTCATACCGGAGAAAAGCCCTACACATGTGAAATATGCAACAAAAAGTTTTCTCACACAAGTCATCTCAAGTGGCATTCACGAACTCACAGTGGAGAGAAGTCACACCAATGTAATATATGCGATAAAACGTTCACTGTATTAGGTAGTTTAAAGACTCATTTGCGAATTCATTCCGGAGAAAAGCCATACACATGTGAAATATGCAATAAAATATTTTCTCATACGGGTCATCTGAATGAGCATTCACGAACTCACAGTGGAGAAAAGCCACACCAATGTAAAATATGCAATAAATTTTTTTCCCGTATAAGTCATCTGAAGGAGCATTTACAAATTCACAGTGGAGAAAAGCCACACCAATGTAATATATGCGATAAAAAGTTCTCTCATTTAGGTAATCTTAAGACTCATTTGCTAAGTCATTCCAAAGAAAAGCTGTACACATGTTAAATATGCAATAAAGAGTATTCTTAAAATAACTGAAAAGCCATTTGCTTACAATGGAGAAAAGCCAAACATATGTGAAACATGCATTGAAAAGTTTTCTCGAATAAGTCATCTGAAGAGCCATTAGGTAACTCACAGTGGAGTAAAGCAACACCAATGTTATACATATACCTATAACATAATATTATGTTAGAGTGGGAAGTTTTCTGGGGAGCTTCCGACAATACACACTTCTAATGGGTAACCTAGTATGTACGGGGAACCAGATTCGCACCAATAGAATCCTTGCATAAAGTGCGCATGCGTGACACTAACAGTAGATATTAAAGTTTTTCAGCGTCGCTATCAAGTTCACAATGGTCCTACGGTTATAGTCGCCGCCGTTGGTATTGATGGTTGTTGGTTCGAATCCCAGTGGGGGCGGACCTTTTTTTTCGTTTTTTTTTTCTATTTATCCGTTTTTTTCTGTGAAAGATGTCTAAAGTGTATTTGTGTTCACTTTGGCTGAGCCAAATTCATAAAAAAATAGGTTCGTTAGCCTATTTTCATGACTAACAGTCATGAAAATAGGTTAGGTTAGGTTAGAACATAATTATATAGGGGGGTTTGGGGGGCAGAGCCCCCCATACATCTTCGCACACACCCCCGAATCCATTTTACCCTTTGCAAACCGAATATATTTGAATTTTAGGCGCATTTGAATTGTTGACGCCATTTGAATTTTTAGCGCAAATCTGGTTCCCTGTACATACTAGGCTACCCCACTTCTAATCAGGTCTATTGTCAAATTATGACAGCTCTGTCAAACATACCATCTAGCATTGACTGATAAATATTATACTAATATATTTCCTTTCTTTTTTGTTTTCTCAATTCAACAATTTAATGTTTTAATTATTGATGATTGCAAAGGTGGCTTTTTCTAGGAGGTAAACCATAGTATGTCCTTTTACACTACATACAAACAAAATCACTAGGTATGTATTTGTCATCAAGGCTGAATTTTCAGTCCCGTTCTTTGAGAAAAAAATCTCAGTGCTTCTGTTCTGTATATAATATTCTTGTATTCTGTTACGGTATGTTGGGTTGTATTTAGGTAGATATATAAAAAATAAAATAAGATAAACAATTTAATTTGTAATAGTATGTAAAAAGAAATGTACAATGATTATTCTAAACTTATTGTTATCTTATTATAATAAAACATTAGTCACGAATTATTAGAGTCATTAGTTGTTATTTTTTCTGTAAAACATAAGTTTGTTGTTTAATTTGAAATAAACTAGAATGATAAATTGTTTTTTTTTTTCATTTTCACAATTTAACCAGTGTTGCCAACGCTGTTTTTCAAATGCAAAGAAGCCCAACTGAAAATTTGGTATGCGGTCATTCCGAAAATTTTAGTATCCGAAGAGAGGTGGGAGTTCACTAAAAAAAGGTCATTTATAGTATCCGGAAAGGTGAAAACTCGCTAAAAGGGTAAGTAAGTAAGCAAGCAAGTAAGTTGCAAATAGCCCAAACGGCAGTAAATCGCCCCCTTTGGCAACACTGAATTGACAATAGACCGGATTAGCTAGGGCGCCTCTAGCGGCACAGAAAGGAAGAAAAACATCCCATTGTAAAATGACAACATTGATTTTTTTTTTTTTTTTTAATACAATATTTTTAAACAGCATATCTGATTACCCAACTAGGTGAGACCAGGGTGGTTATTCCTGACGCTTTCTTAAGTATTCCTTGATACTAAAGTTGCTACTTTTCAGCAATTGGTATTTTTGAAATTAAGAAGTGGCGCTATTTCGTTGCGGATACTTTTGGAAGCTTTTCGTGACTAAAAAATCCGTTAATAAGTCTAGTTTGATACTAAATTGGTATTCCTGACACATTCTTAAGTACGCCAAAAAAGGCGGGTACTTACGATTTGACATTTTATAATAAGATAGCAAAAGTGTTGTCTTATTTGATTGACACAACACTTCCTAGCTTATTTGAATAAAATTTCGGGATTAAATATTAAAACATCTAAGTATTATTTAAAATAAAAGTATTTTATACATTTTTTAAATATCAAAATATAATTTATTAGTAATTTGGTATATTATATACGGTGAACCAAAATGTTTCGATATAATCTAATTAAAAAACTTTATCTGAACATTTTTAATGTAATAATGAAACACAAGTGAATATTTTAAGTGAGCCACACAAAGAATAATTATTGGCGGGACACCGGAGAACACTGTTAGCCCGTACATTCTAACCTCAAAAAATCGTGACGTTTGTCGGTTTGCGCGCAGTTCATCTCTGTGTTTTATTGAAATTTAATGTTTTAAATACATTAAAATGAAAACAAATCAGTGCTTTGGTGTACCCTGAAGACGTGAGGGATATTATGTTGCAGTTAGCAGTTCACAAAATTGTTATTTATTTACGAAAATGTAAGTCATACTATTCTCGTATAATTTGACATTACGTAGTTCATTTCGATTATATTATTTTGTGAAAACTACATTCAAATGGCAGTTTGATTACGCTCTATGGCTTAAAGAATACTTTTATTTATTTTAGCAATGGATGAGCTCACCAGATTGTGTAAGTATGTAAGGGCAGACATTTAAGAATACCTATAAACAAAGTTGTAATTCAGGAATTTGAGACTGGCCAAGAACACCATTAGGTCAAGAAAAGGAGAAAAAAATGTATGTATACCTTTATTCATTTAACCAAGTGTTATGCATTAACTTGTGGTTTGTTTAAATAACAATTTATGAAGTTTTATACCTACTACTGAAAGTTTTCAAAGATAAGGGCTGCATGTACATTATTTATCAGTAGAAGTGGATACAAAGAATTCAATCAAAAATTCTTGATGAGTACTCTTTTGAGCTTGTATAATATTGATAATAACTTTACAGATATATACTTTTATTCGGCAATTGAGTTATGGCATCTTCGAGAGAGAAGAAAGGCTATACAATTTAAATTAATATTTTATTAATGTTTCTGTTCATATTTGCAGATATTGTATATAGTAAAGCTATTTCAACAACTTTTTTGTTCTTTCAAATGTATATACAAAAACATCTGGAAGTAATAAGTGTTTTGTTTTTTTTTTAGGTATTTATTTATTTATCGGCTTTGAGATACGAGCCCACAACCTCAATACGGCTATAGGGAAATCAGTGACCAAGATGCTATGCTACATGCTTACTCTGTTCCTCGACTCCTGCTTGTCACCGGCCAGCCTCTACAAATCTCCTGGTAGGTGCTGCAGTGTATGTCGCCGATCACCTGGTCAATATAATTATCTCTGGAGCGGCCTCTATGATTTTGAATTTGGATAAAAGTTTATTTATGTGACTAGTGTTTGAATATTCATAAATCATATAATGATTGTTGCATACTTTCAACAAAATTGTGGTTCGGTTTGAAGTTTTAAGATGTCCCAATCAATTTATGCTTTACAATTTTTTTTTATGTTTTTTTATTACATAGAGAAAGTATGTATTGGTTTTAGATAGAGTTTTATTTGATTAATATATATTATTGCAAATTACAACCTATTCAAATTTTGGATATAGGCATTTAATTTCAATTTATTTTAGGGTAGTCTTTGACAAAAGAAAACGTTTTTAAATTTTATTTATTTTTTGTAGAAGTAAGTATATTTGTATTTAGTTTTTTTTAAATTATAAGGTGGTTGATTATTACTGTGTATGGTGTTGGGCTGATAGATAATATTTTGAAACTAACAATCTTTAACGAACTTACAAAAATTATTTCACGACTCTATTTCAAATAAAATCTTACATTGTGAATCTGTTTTTTCTTTACCATATTCCCTTCTTTTTTGGGATAACTTTCTTAAGTCCCTCATCATCATCAGCACATAAAGATGGATAGAATAATTGTTTTTTAAGGAAAAATAATTTAGGGTGAGTATAATGAGTTCAAGGTAAGATATCATAATTGCAAACAGCATTCATGAAAAAAGATTTTTTCTTCTGTTAAATACAGTTTACTTAACCTTGAAGCTTTTATTTGCTTACTATAATATAGATAGTAGAAGTTGGTTGCTTAGTGATGAATTAGCTGACTCTACATTCTTAAGGTACTTGAGTTCGATCCCTGGTACCTGCCTTATGTTTATAGTTAGAGTATGCCCGTCATTCAGTTGTAATAGTAACGCAGGGTGCTTTTGTTGAATCATTTCTGAATGTAATGCAAACGGATGGTCCTATATAAATCAATCGATTCTCCCTTTTACACTTTTCTCAGGAGCATAGGGAGGCAACAAAAGCTCTCCACATAACAACTCAAACGGGGCATAGATTTTTATGTAGATATAACTACCTAAATGAATTGGAGAACTATATTTTTCAAAGCAAAAAAAGAGAAGCCTCATTGACCTGCAATTTTAACAGTTTGGTAAGCAAATCGGATTGTAAAATTAGATTTAAACTTTTACAAAGAAACGTAAACATTACCAATTGCACTTATTTTAAAGTAAAAATTAAGATTTAAAGCAAAATATGAGAAACAAACATAGGTATCACACACTGCGTATTTTTGGAATCAAGCTGTCAAAATTGCAATATTTTGGCTTCACTTTTGAATGCGAGTCGGGATTTAAAATTCGGGATTCTTCTAGAGATAAGAATTGTGAAATATTAGAGAATTATGTTTTTTTTCATCACGCATCAGAACGGATAATCCATGAATAATTAATGACGCTTATTTTCTAGGTTAGGGAAAGCTTGTTTATAGTCCTGACACTCCTGACAGTTATCAATAACAATAATCAGTATGGCCAACTTTGAAATATCAAATTTTCTTTAAAAGATGATTTAAATTGAAATTATTTTACTAATAATTAAATAAATGTAGTAATTAATTGACATTTTTAATGTTTTAAGTATTTGTTTTAAAATATTTCGTTAAAATTAAATATTTATCGCAATAATATTAAAATAAGCTGAAACCATAGACAATACGATAAAAAATACAATTATTGTTAACGGGCCGTTAAATTTAGTATCCGACAAGATTCAAATCACAAAAAAGAATCGGATTAAGAAAGCGTCAGGAATACCAAATTTAGTCACGGACTTTTTAGTCGCGATCTTTAGTCTAGTATTAGTCTCGAATAAGAAAGCGTCAGGAATACCCCTGCTGTTCTAGGGTAATCCTATAAAACAGTTTTTGTATGAATACAATCCAAAAAAGACAAGATCATTTATAAGGTAATCCTGATTTTTTTTTTTTTTTTTTTTTATTTAAAAATAATGATAAAACATAATAAACAATAAGATACATAATACACACAAAATAAAGAAATATACAACTATACATAGAGAACAACAATTGCAGCAAGTGAAATGGGCCCCATTAAGCATTTAATACACATTTGAATGATATAAGTCAAACTTATAACCTATCCTTAAGAAAACAAAAGAAAACAAAACAAAAGGAAACACCTCCAATCAACACCACTCACACAACGCACACCCACAGACACATGCTACCCACACCACACCACATAAACACCACACACATGAACAGCACAACTACACAATTCGGTCCAGAACCCCCTTTAAGTCATCTATATTTAAGTTGATAATCCATTCAGAGATTCTTTGCCTGAAAATATCATTATTATTGGCGATCCCTCATATGTCCTCGGGCAGACAGTTAAATACTCTTGGAGCAACACATGTAAATTGTCGTTGACCAAAAACTGTGTTCCTAAAGGGAACCTCCAAATTATACGATAACATTCTCCTGGTCACCCTATCCTGCTGCGATCTCCTGAGATCAGAAAGAGATTTAGCGATATATAATAGTGCCTTTTTCACATATAAATGTCTTATTGTCAAGAATCTAAGTTCAATAAATAGTTGGATAGATGGAAAAAGTCTGGGATACTTAAACATAGACTTAATTATACTTTTTTGTGTGACTTGAAGGATTCTTAAATTGCTGTCACAACAAGCACCCCATCCAATAACACCATAAGCAAGTAAGGACTGTACAAGTGCAAAATAAACCATTTTCAAAGTTGGTCTGTCAAGAAAACCTCTAGCACATCTAGTTATGTAAGAAATTCTTCTGAGTTTATCATTTAAAACTGAAATGTGACTCTTCCATGAAAGATTTTCGTCAATCATTACTCCTAGATATTTTATAGAGTCCGCTCTTTTTAAGTAAGGACAGTTACACACATCAACATTACCGCACGAGTGTATTCTCAATGTACCATTGTAATCAGACCCTTTACGTTTTGTAATACTAAAACATAGGTAACGAGTCTTATCTACATTCAACGACAGATGTCTTATCTACATTCATTATCAGTCTTATCTACATTCAACGACAGATCTATATTCAACGACAGAACGATTTATATTAAGAGTGGCAACACTAAAAAATATTTTTTGTGACTATAATATTAAGTATCATCTTTCCTTTTCCTGTCAGTTAAAAATGTAAATTGCAAGTATTAAAGTTTATTAATTATACTATTTGTTGTAGAGACAATAAATGACTAGCAATTTGGATGGATTTTGTTGGGACTTTCTTTTTCACTGGCATACTTTACTAATAAATAACCCGTCATGGTTGATCTATAGAATCGTTCTGCCTACCTTGTTCTACTTCGTATAGTAACTCAGCGACCTGAGATACTTCTGTGGATATATCATGCCCTTATAGTCCTGTTTAACCACTTATTGTACTCCAAATACCTCCCTTCTTTTGTGTCATTTTAAATTGAGGTTTCTAACCATCTCTCTGGCAACTGTCGTCAGTCAACCAATAGCCCTTCAAATGTACCTATTCTCCCTATTCTCATATTTTTTGTATTCTCCTACTATACCTACTAAACAAATGTCAGACATGTACTTTTTATCACTGTAGTGCTTATGGAAATAAATTGTGTGTATTGTATTTTTTTGTGTTTTTTGTTGCTCTCTTTGTAATATTTATTTTCTTTAAAAGGCAATTTGCCGTTAATTTATAAATAAATAAATTAAGAAATATTATCTTCTATTATTGAGTGCATCAAAGGAAAATTCTAATAGATTATGGGCCCAGAACATACCTAAAGTGTTATTAATAAGTGGGATATATAACATTACCAAAAATGATTAATATAAGTGAGTTATCTTTAAAATATAGGGTTTAAAATACAGTATGGCGAACACAAATTCAAACATTGATTTCGTGTCTCTGCCACAATTAAAAAAAGCACAAACTCCAGCAACTGGAAGTATAGATTAAAACTCATTCTTGAAGCAAAGAATGTGTCAAATGTCATTGAATTAGACAAAATGACTGAGAGTGAAAACGCTAAAGATGCAAGTGCCAGAGCTACCATTGTACAGTGTTTGTCGGATAAGTATTTAGAATATGTTAAGAAAGCTATAACTGCAAAAGAAATGTTAAGTGCATTGGACAAGATATTCGAGAGGAGTAGCACTTGAGTAAGTTAAATCTGAGAAGGCAACTAGCCTTAGGGTAAGAACACGTATAGAAAGCCGATTCCGACCGGCGCAAAGAATGTTACTATGCATTTGAATGGGGATACCCATGGAAAAAGCAGGAACCCGCTTTCCGGCATGCCCATTTAAATGCGACACCACCTATATAAGAATACCTTAGCGCTGGCGGCCATTTTTCCTTTCGCGTCACCAGGCCGCCGGCGTGTATAGGTCGACAACTATAAAAATACCATTCCATACATTAAAAATGCATTGGGGACTGGTGGTAACAGGGGGTAGCGGACAGCGCTAGGACGAATCACGTGCGGGTATTTCAGTTTCCCGCCGCCTTCGCAACGAGAAGGTCGTCTGAGTTGGGGCCTAACGCTTCTTTGTATTTTTTTTATTTATTAAGGTGTCTGCAAACAAGCAAAATGAGTACCGACTTCAAACGATTAAATAGTATTGCAAATTTAATCGTTTTACGTGTTATGCAATATATTAGGTAATATAAAGTAGCTCAAACAAAAAGTAGCAGCGGTTAAATCTACAATTTAAAATAAATACCTATCATAAAAAATAAATAGCTACGATTTCGATTCTCCCCTTTGATATTAGGTAGATATACCAGATTTAATTATTTTTTCTCTACTCTGACATGATGAAATATATATTATATTAATAAACACAAAGCATAAAAATTCTTTAAATAATGTCATTGTTCTATTAGCAGTTATCAAACTTATATCTTTTTATATCGCAGCATCATAATAACAAATTAACAGAAAGCATACCTATTACGAAGAATACGACAAACGGAGGAGTAGCCAAAATACAATTTCTTAGAGCCAACCTTCAACCCATTAGAATTTTTTCAAACCTAAGTAAGTACTATTTTTTTTTAATTAATCCGTTAAGATGGTGTCTAATTGAGATAAGCATACTTAGAATTTACCTTTAACTGTAAGTACACTTTAAGTATTACGAGTATCCCAGAGTATATAGCTCACTCTCTCGACACAAGACTTGTTCTTTTGAGAGAGTAAACGATTGCTATTTTTTTTTATTTTGTACGTTTGTATACATATATACATATAGGTATATATTTTTGTAAATCTTATAAAAAAAATGTATAAATGTCGTATACCTGCATCAGTAGCGACTTTTTAGCCCGTCTCCGGCTACCCTTACTTCGTCCCCCTGATTCCGCACCTACAGATTTTAGTGTATGGAGTGGTATTATTATAGTTGTCGACCTATAGACAGATATCATACCGTACGGTACCCCTATTCTGTAGCAAGTGTAGGGTAGTCACTTGAAAAAAGTGACTATTATAGGTCGACATGTTGTCCAATTTAACTTTTGAATCAATAGGTACTATATCAATATACTCTTTCACTCTTTTTAATTTATAATTTATATTTGTATATTTTTATGTAAAAGGCTGCGCCAATAATCAACTCCGACTAGGAACATTTCCAATAAAAACGAGAGAAAAGTTTGAAAACATTTTAAACAAAAACCCTGGTTATGAATCTTTGTACCGAATCAACAATTTTATTAACGGATCGGGTTCAACTTTACCAAAGTTAATTCTGTGGCGGAAAGGTCAGAACCTATCTTCACACGTCTTGTCATATTTTAAAGAATTCAGACACAAAATCAACACACCAGCGCCATCTACCGAAAACCATCAGAAACAATGCAACAACAATAGATCTGATTTACCGACAAACAACACTTCAATTTTCATACACCAGAGGGAACCCATTGTCACGAATTTTCCCGCCATATGTTGTGACATTATTCTCTACTATAAAAAGAAAATCCCTAGCCAAGAATTTCACTCTCCTCTCAGCAGCCGCGCGTACCTCTCCCTTCAGGACGTAAGTGCAATTTATTGTAATTAGTTTTATGTTACATATATTGTAAAAAAGTGTTATTATAATTATTTCAATTTTAAAGACAGGTTTTTATTTTAGTAAGTCTCTCGAAGTCTCTAAATCTCTTATCTCGTATAGCCACAACTCATAAGGGAGTTTGCCTTCTAACCCTTCTAAGCTCAAATCCTTGCTGCTGTATTACCTTGAGAAAACCTCTCTTCTACTCAATTGCCAATTCCTTGTAACTGGAGTATCAGATCTCATTGAGCACACTATGGACCAGATAATCATCTGACAAATCCATAATACCTACTAATATAACACTGAAATTCGAATATTGTCCAGTAATGTCCAGTGACCTCAGTATAATTATAAAAATAGACTAAGTAATGGAAGTTATAACCTTACTACTGAACATTTGGGAAAGTACTGGATTGTTGAAAATGTAGTAAATTAAGAAATTTGTATTAAATTATGTTGGTTTTTTTTTTTAAATAATACTCGTAAACGAGCGGATGACTTTGTGTAACAATAGAGTATAAAAACATTATTTTGTGGTATTTATATTTGATGTTGCATATTTTAGCACTTTTTGACGATTTTGGTGCATATATCGAGCATTTATGATGCATATTTCAATCATCGACACGCGACTTCCGATAAATCCGAACAAATTCGGATTCCACGGTTGAACGTCCGGAGAGTGTAGCCGCTCTCCTTTTACAAAAGTTTGATTCACTCGTACGTTAACGTACGATGCCGGGCAATGACTGACGTGTTTGTGTTCGCGGTATCTTTCTTTAAAAGTGTTCGATCAATCGTACGGCAGCAATATTAGAAAGCCTTATGGTTTGGGTTCCTACGGATACGCCGCTACAATAAACGGCGGTGGATATGTCAGTTGAGAACATTGCCAATATTGTTTCCATAGTAACGAAAAACATTGTCATATAATTTTGAAAGACGCCGTCTTGTCAGATGACGGACCGTTCCCTAGGAACCCACTGCATTAGCGCTGAGAGTGTGACGTCACATTGTACATGCCTTATATCTGTATGTATTTACGTGTAATCTATGATATCTATCATATAGCACGGGTCGGGTGTGACGTTAGAGGAAAAAATGTCGCCAGCGCTAAGTTCTTCTTATATAGGTGGTGTTGGTTGATATGTGCAAAGTTTTTCTATTATTATTATTATTTCAAATCATTTATTCATTAAATCACAATATATCATATGAAGTATACATCATTGTAAAAAAAATTAATAAAAATAAATTAAAATTAAATACAATGCTATATACTAAATATAAAAATATCGGTATTATCTCTCATGATACATCACGATGTAATGTAATCATGAGAGATCTTCGAACTACAGAGAAAGGAACCTTCTTAACATCCTACATGAGGACAACAGAACTGCCTTTTGGATGGCATATCTGAGACCACAACAGATGCCAAGTTTCCCTAGATTGTCTTTAAGAGACTTAGGAATAACTCCATTCGTCGATATCACTATAGGTATTATGTGCGTGGTTGGTGTATGCCACATATCCTTGATTTCGTGAGCAAGATCAAGATATTTAATTATCTTATCTTGCTCGGCTTTTTTCAAATTTTCGTCATACGGTATAGTGATATCCACGAGATACGTTATCCCGTTCCTACGATCAACCAATACAATGTCCGGACGATTTGCGTTAATCGTTCGGTCAGTTTGTATTGGAATATCCCAATACAACTTTGTATTACTGTTTTGCATTACCGAAATTGGGGTGTACCTATAATAAGGTACTTCAAGATCGAGCAAACCATATTTCAAGGCAAGTTTTTGATGAACTATTTTAGCCACATCGTTATGTCTGTGCAGATACTCAGAACCACACAGGAGAGAACACCCAGACAAAATATGTCTGAGTGTTTCTCCTGTTTGACCACATGCACGACATTTATCAATTATATCAGGTGCTTTAATAATATATTTTTTATAATTATTAGTGACGATGACCTGGTCTTGTATTGCACAGACAAAACCTTCTGTTTCGCTAAATAGTTCACCAAACCTCAACCATCCAGTCGAATCTTCAAGACTTACATGTGATGAATTTAAAGTTTCGAAGAATCGACCGTGGAGAGACTTGCCTTTCCATATATCAACCCGATCTTGTACCCCAATTATCGGTGGTGAAACAGGATTTGATAAATTTAAGGGCGTGTACTTCAAATCACACGCAATGAGGTCTTCATAACCCAATTTATTCCTTGATGAGATAAAGTAAGATTGGAGGAGGTTTATCTCTTTGTTATTCATGTTTTTGATGTTTAACATGCCTCTACCACCAATCTTCCTTGGTAAATATAATCTCATCAAGGAACATCTTGGATGATGCATCCTATATTGTGTGAGCAAACTACGTACCTTTAAATCCATCTTGTCTAGTTCCGTTTGGTTCCACTTAATGATTCCAAAAGAATACAAAATTTTCGGTACAACCCATGAATTAATGGCCATAATTTTATTTCTCCCGGAGAGAAAACTTTTCAAAACTTTTTTTAATCGTTTAATAAATTCATTTTTAATGTTATTTTTAATAATTTTGTGGTCAAAAACTAGATTTTGTTGAAAGCCAAGATATTTGTAATTTTGATTATCTAAAAGAGGAATGTTTGTAACAGATGAAGAACTATTTTGAAGATTGTTTCGGATTATTCCTTTTTGAACATTAATTTTTGCACATTTTTCTAAGCCAAATTCCATTTTTATATCATCACTAAATTTTTTTGTAATTTTGATTAATTTTTCTAATTCAACTAAATTTTTACCAAATAATTTTAAATCGTCCATATAAAGTAAATGACTAAATTTAATACCAGACCTTTTTAATTCATAGCCACAATTTGAGGATTCCAATAATTTACTCAGCGGATTTAGAGCTAAGCAGAACCAAAGCGGACTAAGACTATCTCCTTGAAAAATACCTCTTTTGATATGGATTGATTCAGTAATATATTTTCCAGATGGTTGAGAAACAGATATTTTTATTATTATCCTAGGGTAAGCTCAGCTTTGGAAGCTGGTTGATCAATCAATATGCGGGCTATTGCCAAGCATTTTGATTGTTTATTGTAGTTCTATTGCGTTATTATTCAGAAACCGCCTGACTATTGAGCATGTACTTAATATTACTGATTTCTGGAGATTGATGTATGTGTTTTTATTTATATTGAGTAGTTGCAGTGAGGTGTGTAATGACTTTGGTATTATTCCGGTTGATGATATTATTATTGGGACTATTGTTACTTGGGTTTGGTGTCACATTTCCTTAATATCGTCAGCGAGAGGGATATATTTTTGAATTTTTTCGTTGTGTTTTTTCTGTAGGTTTTCTGTGTTAGGAATGGATATGTCTATTAGATAGGTGGTTTTTGTAGCCTTAATAGTGAGGGTAATGTCTGGTCTGTTACTAAGTATAGTTTTGTCAGTTATAATGTCACGGTCCCAGTAAAGTTTTGCGTTTGCATTATCTAATACGTTTGTCGGTTTGTATTGGTAGTATGGAGTTGAACTTTCTATCAGTTGATATTTTAGTGCTAGGTATTGATGAATTTGTTTTGCTACGTTGTTGTGTCTGTCGATGTATTCCTTATTTGCGAGTATCCCACATCCGCTGGTTATATGATCAATTGTTTCTGTGGCCCGATGGCATAGTCTACATTTATCATTTTGAATATTACTGTCTTTTATTATGTATTTACTGTAGTTACGGGTTTTTATTACTTGATCCTGAATGGCAATCATGAACCCTTCCGTTTCGGCAAAGATATTTCCCCTCATAAGCCATGCATTAGATTTTCGGCAAAGATATTTCCCCTCATAAGCCATGCATTAGATTTATTATTATTATTATTATTTATTATTATTTCTATTTATTATTATTTATTATTATTTCTATTATTATTATTATTATTAAAGACAAAGAATATTAATATATTCTCAATTTGACCACAGACAAACAAAATAATATAGGCGTCTGTGTCAATGTCAAATACATCGGAGTGTATATGAGCATCAAATACATAACATTACATGGCACGATGTGCCTTTAACAAATTAAAAACGATAAGTAAAAAAAATAATTCATAAAAAAAAATTGACTAACATTGTGAATGGAGGTGTTTTGGTAAAAACGGAGTAAGTAAGTAATTAAAAAACTTAAATAAAAAAGCGACGATGTCCGTCACATGATGACGGGTAACGCTTACTCCCAGCTTAAAGAACAATAATATAATAATTGTTTACATAATATTATAATGGTGACTTAACAACCATATCATGTTATTTAGATTTCATTTCATTTTTAGATCTTTAAGTGACAACATAGGTAATATTATTATTTTACCCGTGCACATCAGCTTTGGAATGTTTTTTCATCTAAATATAACTATTTTGAATATGTACACAAAATGAAGGATAAACAAAACATAATTTCCAAAGAAAATTTTCCTTTGACAGAGATTTTTGCATCTGCTACTTGTAAGTATTCCTTATTTTGTATCGGACTTTGGGTACCTATTTATTAGGTTTATTTTTTTTTTCGATTCAGATGATATGTTTATAGTTCGCAACCTTATGGTGGTGTTACTGGTTGGTGCATATTTAAAAACATTTCGTGCTAATTTCGTATTCGGCGAAAGAGAACGGAAAAGTCAGGTGGCCTTCAAAATGTGGACGTATAGGCGAATGCTAAAAATCTCTCGGAGGGTGTTCCCTACAAGTTCGGGAGGAATGACAAATATTGAACATGTCGGGATGGTTGGGACATGTAATGAGATACGAAAATTTACTGGGTACAAAATTGGAGCGCAAAGTTAGGGCGGTAGAGGAACGTTTGCAACAGGATTTGCCAGGACATGGAGTGCACTCCATACATCGGACTGAAGAGAACAGCGGAGGACCGGGAGCAGTGGAGAAGGAGATGTTCACTTGCTTGCTGCAAACCAATCCACAGGATTGAGAACACATCAGAAGATGACTGTCAAGTGACTAGTTGTTAATGTTCATTAGCAGTTGCTATTGAAATTTGGTAGCATTAAATTGATAAAGGAAATAATAACTACCTATATTAAAGAATATGTAACAACTAATGACTAACAATTCATTACTGATGTTCGATTTTTCAATGGAACAAACCACTACGGGCTTACGACCGTCTTATTTTATTTTTTTCTTTCGGCATATCGACAGGTTACATACAATTTTTTAAGAAAACATAAATAATATAAACAAACCCATTTACAGATAGCACGTCTTCTACTGTTATTTCGAAGGCTGGCTTAGTTTGATCACTAACTTTACGTTAACAACGTTCGCCATAAGGTGGTAATGTTTATGTCTCAAAAACTCCTAATCATGAGACTTATCGACATGTTCAACATGCCTATATACACGTAGGTATTACGAAGGTTTTGTCGTGGGGTCGGTTGGCCCGTCACTGCTTGAGACGGCTAATGATGCGGGTTTGTATCCTGCAGGGGACATGGGATTTTTCGACATGCCTTTCAGCCAGCCTATGAAATATAACAAAAGACGGTTTTAAGCTCGAAGTGATTCAAATTTGAAAAACATACCACTTAAACTCGAATAATTTATTGATAGATAATTGTTTTGTCTGTATTACCTATTAGGTAGCTTGGGACAATATAGCTGTGGTCTCATAGTAGGATGGCTGTCTCCCGCACTTCCACAGATGATTGCCGATGGTCTGGTCAAGGATTTCGATCAAGAATACACTCTTCAAATATTCTCTTGGATGGCAGCAGCTTTCCCCCTGATAGCAGTATTTTTTACCCCTTTAACAGCCCTGATCTCTGAAGCCCTTGGTAGAAGAACTTGCGCAGCCATCACTTTGATACCATTCTCCGTAAGTACATAAATGACCGCTAATAATGTAAGTATAACATTTTAATTTAAAAACATAAAAATCTCCTAGTTTCGGTTGAATTAATTTAACTCTGGAAGACCCAAAATTTGCGTGGGTCTAAGTAAAACAATAATAATTAAAACTAAAACCTAGAAAATAATGACACTAGATCACTGAGGCGATGTTAGGTAAAGTAAGAAATTTCGTAAATTGTCCCACCCTAGAAGTTCAAATTTATTTAAGAACATACGGCCTCCTGGCCAATTACAAACAATACTTTATACAAACGATCAACATAAAAATACAAGAACCACAATAAAAATATAGCATAATAGGTAGGTATATCCAAATAAAAATATTATATTATTATTAACACGGAGGTGTTGCGAAGAGCTGGTCTTGAGAGGGAATTGTTAACCAGCGTCAAGAAAAGAAAAATGTCCTACCTGGGACACATACTTCGCAACACCAAGTACAAGCTGCTTCACCTAATAATGAAGGGGAAAATAGATGGAAGTCGAGGTGTGGGTAGACGGCAGATGTCCTGGCTGAGAAATATCAGACAGTGGACCGGAATCCAGCGAGTGGAGGAACTGTTCCGGTTAGCCCAGGACAGAGAAGCCTACGCCATAGTGGTAGCCGACGTCGGGGGGACCTGACATGGCACTTGAAGAAGAAGATAAAAAAATAGTAATACAAATTTACAAAATATGAATACAAACTCGCAAGAAGCATGCATAGCAAGCATACTTGAAAAAATATAATAAGGAATTTATTGACAGGATATGGTTATAAACACACAAGCAATACATGAAATATACACCAGCCAAATGCAATACATAAATATACATACATACATTCTCCCTTGAGGCACCCCGCAAGCCAGCCTGGAGGAGACCAATCCGCAGCAAACCCGACCCGCACGAAACCAACCCCCTAGTCTGGTCGAAGCAACCAAACCAAAAAGTCGGCTCCACACAAATCAAGCCCGCCGCCCCCCCCCCCCCCTAAACCAACCCACAATACGGGGGACCTAAGCCCCACTAAGGAGCATAGGGAGGCACAAGAGCTCTCCTTTGCACTGGATCATGCACCTTTACAGGGGATACCATTTGCCTGAACTCCCCCTGATGCGAACGAAGCTTATATCTTGTGACTTTGCTGACCTGTTGGGGTTTAAGGACGTGAGATGGTCAGTTTCACGGTCCCGATCTGATTTTTCGATTTCCTGGCTCATACAGGATGCTCGAAAAACCAGCAAAAAGAGCAGAGGTGCTATTTTTAGCCGGCAACCCCACGGCAACATAAATATACACCAGCCAAAAGCAATGCGTTATGAATATTCGCCAGACAAATGCAATACATGAATATACACCAGCCATCAAAATCAATACATGAATATGTACCAGCCAAAAGCAATACGTGAATATACACCAACCAAAATCAATACATGAATATTATTCACATGCCAAAAATATACACACATACATTAAAAAGTTCAGTTATTTATATTTTTGTCCTAACGAATATTATGGATAATAATCGAATATTTGATTTCAGGTAAATGCCCTCATAATTATTAGCACTTCAAATATTTATTGGATACTTTTTGGGAGATTCATAATTGGCTTAGGGGTTGCATTATCGACTGGAAATAATCAAGTGTTTATTGGAGAAGCTGTTAGAGTGAAAGTCAGAGGAAAACTCGGCTCTTTTATGGCATTGGCGTATGCTTCTGGCACTCTGAGTGCTTACATAGTTGGAGGTTTCATATCATATACTGCTGCTGGATTTTTGATGTTGATTGTTGGATTGGTTGGAATGATTTTGTTTGTTTTTATCCCAGAAACGCCTGCTTGGTTAGTAAAGAATGGTAAATTAGAAGTAAGTAATTTTCTTATATAATATTACTAAACATCCCTATTACGTTAAATATTTTTATTTGATTTTTTAGAAGATTTAAGGATTACATACGTTAGTTTAATTTTGTGACATTACCGACCGCCTAGCTGTCAGTAAATCACATTACTCACAGTTTTTTACAGTTATGTAACAATTATTTAAAATTATTAAGCAATTCTAAATAAATAAATAATATATTTACACGTTTTTATACATGTCAGTATATAGCCGGCAGAATTAATTGCCAGAGGCAATTTTTCCAGACAATCGGTTGCTTCTAATCTGAGACAGACCAACAACTTCCGGGTTGAAATTTCAAACTTTTCAAAAAGAGGTCTTCCCCATGGGTCAAATGTTATAAACTTATCTAACAACTAATGACTCTAACAATGCATTACTGATGTTCGATTTTTAAATGGAACAAACCACTACGGGCTTACGACCGTCTTCTACTGTTATTTCGAAGACTGGCTTAGTGTGATCACTTTACGTTAACAACGTTCGCCATTAGGTGGTAATGTTTAAGTCTTCGAGACTACTAATCATGAGAATTCTCGACATGTTCAACATGTCGAAAAATCTCATGTATACAACAAATAGATATTTAATAATAATTAATGAAATATATAAAAGTTGGAAATTATTGAGAACAAGAGAGCAACCAAATTTAAAGACTGCGACTGCTGTCATGTATTTGCCGTCAAATTTTATGCCGTTTCTATATTATTTTACTACGAACCACATGAGTAACCACACAATTACCAATGCCGAAGTCTTTACTTAACGCTGATGACATTTGATAGTCTTTATAATAGAAAAGGTAGCACCTCTCCTTTAACGCGTGGATAAATAAACAAGACCATTTGGTGAAACACGAAATCCATACAACAATTTTATGTTCTTTGCTTCACATTTGCAAAGTGAAATAACCGCGCGTAACCAATAAATGTGTTAATTACTTATTATAAGTTCCTTGTTTGCAAAAGGTATTAATTTTTTAAGACATTGCAGGAGGCTTATAAATCAGTAGCTTGGTACAGACGAACTGATGTTGATGATGTGTGTGTTCAAGAGGAAATCAAACATTTGGTTGACTCCACCAGCGTGGAATTACCCAGCAGACTACAGGCCATGAAGCAACTAAGTATGTTTCTGTTTGATTTTGACTAAACATCCACAAGGTCTTCTGACTAATAACATCGCCTTTGCTCCCTTCCAGTTCACTCCCCAGCGATGCGCCGAGGGGCCCTGATATGCTTATTTGCAATAGTCTGTCAGGGATGGTGCGGCATGATCGCTATTCATAGTTACTCCGTCTCCATATTCATGCAGAGCGGTGCGGGAAAAATATCCCCGGAAGGTGCTGCGGCGATATACGGAACTCTTCAAGTCCTAGGGGCTTCATCCACTGTGTTCATGGTAGACAAGTTTGGAAGAAAGGTAGAAACGATTAATCTAGCCTTTTCATTTAAATAACCCTTCTGTTAAAACTTCTTCCACTTGATTTTTGGATGGTCGACCGGGATGTCTCGAAAAATCACGAAATGTTATTTTTTCAGTTTCTCTTTGCAGCATCCTCCTTGAGTGTCAGCATCTGCATGTTCACAATGGCTGCCTACTTTCATCTGAAGAGTTTAGATGTTGATACTTCCGGAGTCCAATGGTTGCCCGTGACGGCTCTGTCCCTTTGTGTTTATACTTACACCGTGGGCTTGGGAAGCATTCCCTTTATACTCCTAGCAGACTTACTTCCTAACGAGGTATGATAGTTCCTTCAATCTTACACCCCACATCCACTGTTTGGTTGACTTTTGACGCTGTTGCAGGTTCGCAGCTCGGCCACCATGCTGATAATGCTCGTGTTCAACTCGAACCTGTTCGTCATATTGTTCTCGTTTGGAAGAGTCTTGGATATGTTGGGACCACACCCAGTCTTCTACCTGTTTGGATGCATTACAGCCATCAGCTTCATCTCTAGTCTCCTCATCATACCCGAGACGAAGGGTAAAACAACGGAACAAATAATGCTGCAGCTCTCTAAGTAATATTCTGGCGATGGACTGATTGAATACTTTTTGCATGATAGCAAGCTTCCTACATATTTTGTTTTATTTTTAAAATAGTTCTTATATATTTTTGTTCGAAATACATAATATTTTTTTTTTATTTATTGAATATAATACATACGAAAATAATATAACAGTTTTTTTTCTTATAAATTACATAATTATCAATATACTTTATTCACTTATATTCAATTCTTTTTTTTTACCCTCCCTAGAAAGTAAAACTTGTGAGGGGAGTAAACTATAAAGAAGTACATACTACCTCCTATTCGGATTTTAGAACGTTCTTATTAAGAACGTTCCAAATGATTTAGAATTAAAAGTTCACTCGAACTAAAATTCGTATTCGGAATTATGCCGTGTTCTAAAAACCAATATTAGTTCACCATAAATATTTTTTTGAATTATAATTGTCTATGGATCGAGCATGCGCCTTATTGGTTGATGCTGACAAGCGGACAGCCAATCGGAGAAGACAAATTCAAACGATCTCCATGTTCCAAGTAACACGAGCGGCTCGGGGATGCATCGGAGCAACCAATAGCGTTCTGTCGTGATGCGCACGCGCGTTGAACATATAGGTAACTGATATTATCAATTTTCGACGAAAAGTCTCAACTTCGCGGCAGACGAGTGGTTATAACCGCCGCCGTTCGTACTGATGGTTGTAGGTTCGATTCCCGGTGCAGGCCGTTTTTTTCTTTTTCTTTTTTTTTCTATTTATATGTTTTTTTCTGTGAAAGATGTCTAAAGTGTATTTGTGTTCACTTTGGCTGAGCACAATTCATTAAAAAAATTAGGTTCGTTAGGACAGTTTCTACTATTTTCATGACTAACAGTCATGAAAATAGGTTAGGTTAGGTTAGAACATAATTATTAAGGGGGGTTTGGGGGGCGGAGCCCCCCATACCTCTTCGCATGCACCCCCGAATACATTTTACCCTCTGAAAACCGAACATATTTGAATTTTTGGTGCATTTGAATTGTTGACGCATTTCAATTTTGGCGCGAATCTGTTTCCCCGTACATTCATACTAGGCTACCCGTTCAACGCGCTTGCGCATCACGACAGAACGCTATTGGTTGCTCCGATGCATCCCCGAGACGCTCGTCCAAGTAACATGGTTGCCGGAAACTGCCGAACCAACTCGAAGTGTAACGAAGACGACTGTATGATTGCATTGGTGTTCAATGATAATAATTTTTGATGCTATTATTTGTATTAATTATAATAAATTCGGGGGAAATGCTTAATATTTTTAATAAAAATAAACTTGTTTTATAATTATTTGGTTAAAAAAAACGTTTATCATAATCACATCCCCCAAAGCACGAGCTCTGCTCAATTTTGGGGGTAAGATATATATAAAAAAATATGTACAAATTTATTATTGCGTATATGTGTTTTTAATGTTCTTTTATTTCTTAATAAAAATATTTGAATTTGAATTTTAATATCATCAGATATCTTTTTAGACGCATACAATTAGGTGTAAACTAAACTTAGGAACGTTTTGACAGATAAACGCACTAAAATTGACTTAAATACGAAATCCGAATACCAAAATGAACTAATTTCAAACTAAAGTCTAATAATTAGGAACAAATAGGAACGTTCTAAAATTTCTCGAATACCAATCCGGCTAACTAAAATAGGAACGTTCTTATTTTAGTTCAGTGCGCACTTAATTTGAATTGGAATATGGGGTAGGTACTATAGGTACATATCTAGCTAAATAATACCTTAAACATTACAACAATAGGCATTATAACGTTCACTAGATCAGGTAAACTTTGTATTACCTATAATATCTTAAGTAAACTTTATTTTCAGTTGTTCTGAGAAAGCAAGTTTGTTCTTCGTGATTGTTTATTTGTGAAATATTGTGATTTTTAAACCATCTGACCGAAGTGGCTTTATTAATAAGGTAATAATGCCAACATTAAAGTGGAGCCAGAGATGGCGTTGGACAGACAATCTTAGCGCAATAGGACAAGGAGAGCCGACCCCAAATAATGGGACAAAGGCGAGGGCGAAGAAGAATAATGCCAACATTAAAGTGGTTGACAGTCTAGCGGCTACGGCGCCGGCTTTCATACAGTTTCAATCGGAGTTCGTGGATTCGATCCCAGGTGCCGACCATTTTCCTCTTTCACGACACAAGCTTTAAGTAGCTTACTGTGAAAGAGTCAAAGAGTGTATTTGTTTTCACTTTGAGTGAGCACAGATTCATTAAAAAAGTACTAAAAATATTGAAAGAAAAAATAAATGCAAAATTTATGTTTTAGTACAGTAGCACATACCTACCGGGAACCTCTTATGTATTCACCATTTTTAGTCTTAATCAACAAACTATCTGAGGAAGGGAAAACTAGATTATTTATTATTGTTTATAAGTATGTAGACTCTGATGTAGGTTTTAGGTACGTCTTCGTGTCAACATAAATCTTTTATTCTAATTTATTCTCGATTGAGAATCCATGGCGGCATAAATATGGGACAAGGTGAATGTTGAGCCTTTTAGAATCATTAGGTAAGTCGAGAATATCAAGGTGATCTTTTTACATATATATAAAAAGATTTACGAGTGCAAAAGATTCTAAGTATAGAACCAACAAGGTGTTTGATGCAAGCATTAAATCATAAGATTTATAGAAGATTTGAACCACTACAGGCATACGATTGTCTTCTATACTCTTTTTTTTTAAACTAGCTTAGCATTTGCACACTTGGATCTCTTCGAAAATATGTTCAACGTGTTGAGACCTCTATTGCCGAGTGGTACTCGAAACATCATCCCTAGACGCCTCTTTCAGAAACGCTAGCTAGTGGACCAACCCTAATACCTTTGTTAAAGATGTTGCATTGTAAGTAAAAAGTCTCGGGGCCAGTGGCGAGCGGCTGGTACAAGCCAATTATCCTGGCTTGCCCTAGAATTTTCGAGAGAAATATATTATTCCAAACTTATTATATTCTTTTTAAACTCCATCTAAGGGTATTTTTTTTTATTTTTTTTTTATTTATTTTATTAAATATTCAAGCATATCCACTGCCACTATGACATAGTTTGTCACAACTCAAGATTGGCCACGATTCTATAATTACATACATGCGAGCACATATTGTTATCAGAAATGCAAATAGTTTTCGAATTATATGTTGCCATGCCACCGTGAATATCTCGATGTTTTACTCTTTCACATACATTATCAGCTGATGGTATCATTTATAATATGAGATAAGTGTGATTTTATATATTATAATTTTAGACCAAAAGTGATATACTTATAGCCATCCCAAAAGAACAGCTCACCCATTTGCCGTTTGACGTATCCGGCGAAAAATCCCGAAATTCTGAATTTGAATTTTTTTTTTCCATACTCTAATAAGGGATATGAAGATGTTGACATAACTGAATTATTCGGAAATCTGTTTTTTCGTCCCCTTCTTTGGCTTATGACGTCTGGATTCAATGAGAACTCAGGTTCCTAAAACATCCAGGGGTATGGGAGATTGTCGTCTCCGGCAGGAATTGTCGGGTGTTTTGTCAACCGTCAAAGTCGTATCATATCTTTCTCCCCTATATGTATACCGACCTCGGTAGGCTAGTGGACGTGGACTTCAGATAAAGAGGTGCCAGGTACAATTTCAGGCCAGGACAGTTTGTTCCCGTAATTTTATTATTATTTTTTTTTCCTCAGGGGATGTTTTGCGCTCCGACCTGTAGTGGTCTATTGTGCTTCCCCTACTTGCTCATGGTGTTACCCAATTAGAGCTTCCCCACTAATCCCAGACGCTTCAGAAAGTCCAGCATTAGGAGGGGATTAATTTTATCATACAAAAATGAATCTGTACTCACTCTTTGACTCTTTCACAGTAAGCTACTTAAAGCTTGTGTAGTGAAAGGGAATGATGTTCGGCACCTGGGATCGAACCCACGACCTCAGAACGAAACAGCAAGAATGCCGAGGCTGTAACCGCAAGGATACCAACCGCTATTAATTTTTTTTTTTTTTTTTTTTTGGACGGAACGGTTGACTGGAAATAAATACCTTAGGATATAAGTTTCGCCGGCTAACTAACACCTTTGTATAGAAAAGTATACATTATTAGGTGGAAATTTTCAAAAAAGTTTTACCACTTTTCATCTGAGCGACCGAAAGTTCTGCATCAACATCAAGTTTATGTATATGCTTAGTAATGTTAACTCTTATATTGCCATATGTACCGAACGCTTATAAGAAATGTAACGATATTTGGATGTTATGATAGTAGTTGGTGAATTTATTTAAAAGAAGAGGGTGTTGACTAATATGGAAGGCTGCGAAAAACAACAAGAATGTTACCGGACAGAATCTTCGATCAAAAAACAATTCATGGCCGCCATTGTTTGTAGGTACACGTGCTTTCAATATTTTTATTAATTTTACCTTTATATTCATCGGAAGAGTTTTTCAGTGAAACCTTTTTATAACGAGCACCTCTCATAACGAGCAAAATAAAATGTGAAAATGTTGCTTCAATAACGAGGGAAATTTCGCAAAAGTTTCACAGAATGGAATGTCCCTTTTTCCGATTTACTCGTGAGCCATGACTTCAGTGTATTTGACTGTGTTTATAGACCATTAAAGGATGACGTCATCTGACATTGGCTGGAGGGACAAAGGCTGCCATGGCGACACACACACCATACATGCATAAACCATAGTGACGGGTAAAAGTATTTTGCATAAACTCTTAAACTTTTTGTTTATGTTTATCCCTCCAGGCTAATGTCAAAATCCACGTGGCTGTTAATGGTCTATTGCTCATTCCTCGCATTTTTTTTCACATTTGTATTTAGACATTAGCTACCTACTCGAATTAATTTATGTGCAAAGTGTACAGTCTGGCTAAAAATAGTAGAAAATAATTGAGAGCGCTGCAGTCGTTTGTATGGCAACATTTAATAAGTACTCTACATTTATAAAGTAAAGTATTGTAACCGCCAAATATTTATAAAATATATACTATTCAATGTGGTATCATATGAAATGCTTTGTAGAGGTTATTTAAAAGAATTTAATAACGAACTGTACCAGTCATGGCATTAAAAACGAGATAGATTTTTTTTACGCAAAACGAGTAAAAAAACAAGAGATAATAAGATAATATAATGGGTAATCCACAAAATGGTGCTTACAACTGCTTACTATTCTATGGCCGAATTTCAATCATATAAATGTCAAAATGTTTAAACATAACCTATAATTTATTTGTAAGTGAATATTATAGGAATATACAAAAAATATGTCGGAAAAATATCCAAATTAGTAAAAGGTACCTACATCATTTTTTTTTAATGAATTGGATTTTGTATTTACCAGTTAGAATTGCTGTCCATTCGTAGTAATGTCAGACAACAATCTATGTTCAGTGTTGCCAGAGTGATAACATTTTAGTTCATCAATAATTAATTTCTACTCTCTTTAGCCAGACTGTACCTAATTATCCATGAAAAAATGTCCCCAAAAAAAACCACAAGAAGAGCCATACTTAATTTAAAATCATAATCATTCAATAGTTTCACCAAAATAAGCAGGTGGCAAATTTATTAAATTATGTGTTACGCTCCTTCGAAACACTACTGCTTACAGGCCTACGCCTACGCCTGGACAAATTGCATTTGGCGATCGACTACAAACGAATTCATCGAAAGTGTAGAGTAGGAAGACTAAATTAACTAAAATTAACGAATTGAACGTGCATTAGTGGTGGAATTATTTAAATACGGTAATTTAAATAAAACAATTTATTTGTTGTTGCACAAATAATATAATAACCTGAGTAGTTTCGCAGGCACAGGTCCTGCATCGTCATATAGGTGCTGCGAAACTAGTAAATTGTTTTATTTAAATTACCGTACCTATAGAACATTAACTGTCCACTTTTTACATTTTTGTACAAGTGTCTTTGTCTGGTTTAAATAATTGTTTATATTATGTTCCAGTGGACAGTTCATTTTTTCGCACTATACATTGACGAAATCTTCGTTTGTAGTCGAATGCCAATTTGAATTTGCCTAGGCCGACTGAGCTGAGGGATTTGGACATGGTGTGGGGAAAAGGTCAAAAATATTGCGCGAGTTCGAGCGCAATGGAGAGCTCTTGTTGCCTCCCTATGCCCCTGAGTGAGGCGTATATAGGGAGTATTGATTGATTGTGTTGTGACACATTTTCGAAAAAAATTTGAGAGGAAAGCAATCTTTGAGCGACCAACCACTTGCCACTTCAAACTTTTTGTCGTGAATTCTACACGTAGTTAATAAAAAGTGATCACACTAAACCATCCTTAGAACAAGACAAACATTATAAAAAAAAAAAACAAAAATCAATCTGTCAAAAATACCGGTCAAACCAATTTATCAAAAAGGCTTCACTTTTTTGTCTTCATCTTCTCTTCATCTATGGAGTTCTGTATAAAAATCTATGGCTCAACACTTTTCTATTTCACTCATTCAAAACCTTCAAGCATTTTTATCGATAAATGAATAGATCTTCTTCTTATTCTTCGTCTAGATCTTGCGATCTGTTTTGTTGAGTCAATCCTTCCGCGGACTCCGACTGCCAGCTGTCTTGCCACCTCTTGGGCGGTCTGCCTGGCAATCTTCTGCCTTGTGGGATTCCGTCAACCGTCAGTTTCGTGTGGCGCCATCTAGTGTTTTTTTTTTCGATATTACGAGGTAATGGTGTCTCGCTAAATCTCACTTAATAATATCTCTAAATAGATGTCGATGATGTCCACTCGAGAGAGAAACTTAATATTATTATATTTTCTCGGGTCACTTGGCCCCGCTCGTAGATGAACGACAGTGTCAGCAGTCAGCACACGTCAATCATGGGACTAAAGTTCGAATCCTCAACAAGGCATGTTTCGAACGAATCAAAGTACCTAATGGGGAGTGTTGTAAACATAAAAGTTATCACAACTAACCCAGCCATCAATGATGAAGGTCGCAAGCCCTAATGGTGCAATTATTAACATTAAAATAGTACTCATGTAAATTGTGATGTCTACTACATTATGTTGAATATGTATTATGGGCTCAGATCTTCTTCATCTGATCCACAACTTTCTCCAGGATATCTGACAAACTAATAGCAACTGATTTCTATTGAGATGTAAATGAGATTCAAGGAACTTTTCTCAAAGCAGAATGATGGCAAGAGAAAATGTGATTTTAACAAGAAAACTCTCTTATGAGTTCGGCAGAGGGTTTGAGAATATTTTTGGTACTCACCAGCTTGCACTTTCTTTATAAGGAAAAACTGACAAACAAAAGAAACTTAACAACTATTAAATGAAACCAATTTTAACTTTAAAATAACACAAGTAATTATATTAAAGAATTTAAACAAAAATTATCACAGAAAATATTTCACTTAAAACTAATTACATTATTGTGCACTTGACGGTTCTGAAGGAAAGAGTGAATATTGGAGGAGGGAAAAATCAATTTATAGTGTCTTTATTCTCACAAAAATAATTTGGACAAAAAAGAAACAAACTCCCTCTGGTGCGAAATAATATAAGCTCGATCAAATTGCTAAATTGTAGGAATCTTCCTGGTTGAGATATAGCAGTTGTTTCTGGCGTGTTTCGTTAGATGGCTCTTTCCCTTGTTATAGTTGTCGCTTTACATTTGTAGAATTTCACATGATTTCACTCCGCCATAGTATTTATTCAGTTTGTTGTTTTTTTTTTTTTCAGCAAGTTTGCTGACCTTCATGTATGGTAACTCGATTGGTTGGTCTTCATCTGCCGTGCGTGATATAGAATCTGGGATTCTATCCAATGGTTCTATTACCACAGAATCTTCAGGATGGATCGGAGGAGCATACTGCTTGGGAGCTCTTGTGACGTCACCATTTTATGGTCTCTTAGCTGACGCAAGAGGCAGGAAGTTCGCTGGTTACGTTGTTGCAATGATTTTTGCTGTGAGGTTCCTATTTTATAAAATACCAGCTTTCTCGACAGACGTTGTCCTGTGTTTCTAACTATGCATATTGAATTCGAATTTGTATGGTGATGAATTATTATTTTGACCAATGTGATGCGTCTGTTTTAAACCATGTATATTCCATCCGTATTCTGTAAATCGCACCAATCGACAATTTCTGTCAAAATTTCAAAATTGGAATAAGAATTATAAGATAAAAAGTACTAATAAGGTTGTCTACGTAGAGTTTTCTTTAATTTTCTAATTTTCCGTGCATTTTTTAAATTTTTTTCTTCTAAAAGGACATTCTCCTGATAAAAGCCTACACGATAAAAAAAGAATTAGCCAAATCGGTCCATCCGTTTAGGCGTGATGTGATGACATCGGAAAATAGCTCTCCATTTTTATATATTAGACTAGCTGACCCGCCCGTCGAACTTCTACATAATCCAAAATAAAAAAAATAATGGTGACTTATTGCATGAATTAAATACAGTTTATGACAACATAAAAACTGAATTAAATTTAGCTAATAATTTATTTCATTATGTAATAATTATTGTTGATTCGGATGCGGGATAAAGTTGAAAGATGTGTCACTTTTTTTTAAAAAAAAATCCAACAGATGGCGGTGTAATAGGAAATAAATAAAATAAAAATAAATAAAATCACATGTGATACACGTTACGATATTCTATTGTTGTTGAAATAATGGATGTCCATCTCTGATGGATTTAACCGAAATATTATGGTAAGACTAGCGGTAAAATCTGTCGGACGACAGGCATAGAAAAGGATCGTAAATAGAATAATTGTTTAAGTTTCTTAAAAATATTATATCTTCTCAATTAATTGTATTATTGATGATGTTGAGTTGATGACTGCGAACAGATGAATTTTTTCCCCATTATAATAGTATTTCCTGCGGACACCTTTTATTTCAAATGGCGTAGCACCTTTCAACTTAAAATAATTTCAGAGTGAAAAAATCGCCAAGCACAAAAAACGGGAGACAAAAAACGTTAAAAAAAACTTCAAACTTTGATGCCTTTGATCCAATTTTTTATTATTTTGTGGCCTGTCAGACGTTGCATGAGTGTACAAAAAACAAAAAAAAGGTTTAAAAATGACAGATAAAATTAATTTTTATCGTTTTTTAAGGTACGCCCTCGTATTCTGACATTTAAAAGTTGTGTACGTTTGACATTTATTTTCATTAATAATTCTTACAAAACATTACCAATATGAATATGGAATATTTGTGGTGATTTTAGATCAACTGGTCCATTATCCTAGTCACAGATTCTTTTACATGGGTTCTCGTTGCCAGATCATGCGCGGGAGCAGCTGCCTCTGGATCCATCACTGTTGCCTCCATTTACAACAATGAGATTTCAGAATTGAAAATTAAATCCGCCATTGGTAAATCTGATTAATATTTACTTGATAAAACTCAATTTTATATAAGTAACCTTGAGGTGGAACTTTCTCCACTAAACGGCACCATAAGTTATCCAAATAATAATAATATTCATAATCTTGATCTTGCTCACGAAATCAAGGATATTGTGGCATACACCAACCACCCACATAATACCTATAGTGATATCGACGAATGGAGTTATTCCGATTGGAGTTATATTTATATGGAGTTATAAGTCTCTTAAAGACAATCTAGGGAAACTTGGCATCTGTTGTGGTCTCAGATATGCCATCCAAAAGGCAGTTCCGTTGTCCTCATGTAGGATGTTAAGGAAGTTCCTTTCAATGTAGTTCGAAGGTCTCTCATGATTATAATGTTACATCGTTATTTTACCTATATTTACCGTTATTTTTATATTTAGTTTAGCATTGTATTTAATTTTAATATTTTTTTTTACAATGATGTTAGTACGCTTTGTTATTGAGACTAGCTTTCCCGACAGACGTTGTCCTGTGGACCCTTTGGTCCTAGCCAGAGGCGGCCCGGTCATTGTGCACTGCGCCTCTAGAAACAAAAATAAATTAACTAAATAATAACAGTAAAATATTAATAATCTAAAACGTCCATATTTCATTCGTATTAAAAATGCTCAGACGCGACTAACGCGAGAATATATGCGCGCAATTTGGTTGACTTATTATGAAAAATTTCTAAAACGCTCTGGCGTTTTAGGCGGAGTAAGTGAAATGGGCTACTGTAAGAATGGACAATTACGTAAGGCCCAGTAGGCCCGGGCCTAGGGCGGCCAGATTTTAGGGGCGGCCAATCGTAATCAAAATCTCTTACTTGCATACTTTATGGGCAATTAGCCCAGAAACCGCTTTTATAGTTTACTAAACTAAATTTATGAATTGATTTCGATAACAGTTGGCAGTAAAGTGTAATTTCATTATGTAGTCTAATGAAGAGTTCTGAAAAATTGGCAGCTACGTATGGCCTGAGGCCTAGGGCGGCCAAGACTGCAAATCCGCCACTGCTTACCGTTAATCTCCGAAAATCGGTTCATGTTTGCAAAATAAATTTTGCGAAAAAAACATCCGCAAGGCGGCCGGCACTGGCGGTGCGTAGATCGTGTTCTAATAATATTGCACCACTGTTACGTAACAATATCTGTGTAATCTTGTTTGCGATAAGTCTCCACAGATGGCGGTGACTGACGCATTTAAGTGGTTATTTCTCAACATGTAATCTTCAAGTTTATTATTCTGAATCTTCATCAGATAAATTAAAAACTAATTAAGTAATTATTATTTGCAGGTGGTATTCTAGCTGTGATCTACGTCTCGGGGATCGAGAGCGCTTACATCTTGGCGTCTTTTGTGGCTTACAAGACCCTCTCCGTCATCTATCTAAGCATTTGTTCAGTTTGGTTTTTTGTTTGGTGGCTGATGCCAGAAACTCCAGCTCATCTTGCCCTCCATGGAAACGAGAAGGTCAACAATTACCTCTTATTTTTTTTAAAAAATCACTTTTGGTCCCATAAGTAGAGACTGGAAAATAGTGGTGTTATTTTTTCGTGAATTTCGGTGTTATTTTTGCTCTAAAACACGGAAATTCACGTTGAAAAAAAGTTGTTTTATCGCGATCGCGAAATTTTTCAGTCTCTACCCATAAGGTGTTGACGTGACCTGGGCCACACTGACGTGTCCCTACTCCGGGAGAAGTCCACGTACTTAGAACAGACTTGGGAAAAATAATTGTATCCGTTTACTTACTCAGCAAGGGTTCTTATACAGACCCGGCTTTATCTTATTCTTCCGGTAAAGGAATAGAATTCGTAGAGCAGAAAATTCCATAAAGGGGGAGAGAATTCCCTCCTGTAGATCTAAGGGTGTCTAGAAAGAAAGGTTAGAAAGATAGACAACTCATTGCTTTTACTCATTATCCACGCAACTTTCTCAATTTTTTCTTTCATAAGAACCTTCTCCTGATAAAAGCCCAAACGACAGAAAAAGAATTAACGAAATCGGTCCAGCCGTTTAGGCGATGACCACTCAAAATGCTCTCAATTTTTATAATATAGATTCACAAACAGGTAAATAACTCTTGAACCACCCAATATCGCTGAACATACATGGGGGTGAAATCGATGGGTATTGAGGTCCTCTACCTCCCTGCTTCGGGTTATCCACTATCGCTGTTACATCAAGTATATAGATTTTTGTGATTTTATTTTCACAATTCCAGGAGGCAATAGTTGCAATCAGTTGGTTACGAGAAATAAACGCGGATGATGCAAAACGTGTCCTCCAAGAAATACGAGAGGAACAGGTTGGAGCTGCAGATTCTGCTACCATAAGGGAATTCTGTAAGTCTTAGTTTATTTATTGTATATTCCCAAAAAAAAAACAATCTGACCCGGTAGTTTAATCTTGATGGTTACTGCTAATGGAACATTTAGTGCCGAAAACGTCTCAACGTTTATAATATTTTTTTACCCGTCACGCCGTGTCCCGTAAGGGGTAGGCAGAGAGAAGGACCTCCACTCTTTTCTATACATGCAGACTTCTTTCGCTTCTTCCATCGACGTAACATTTCTCATACACCATCTCCTCTTTCCTTTTACTTCTTACCTGACCTTCCTTGAGGACGGAATCGATATGTTCGATCCACGTCATTCTCGGTCGGCCACGCTTTCTTACACCTTTCCTTTCAGCCTTATGAATTCTCTTTCTCAATCTGATTGCATCCATTCTTTCAAGTTCCACAAAGATTCAAGCGAGTGTTCGATTTTTTTTTTGTATTTTCACCGTCCTTTTAACTACAAACTGAAAATTGTGAAAAAAGTACCTTACTTCAATTTGGGTATCAAAAATAATAGAAATTTGTCTAAGAGCTGGCGAATGGTAGAAATAAATAAAATGATCGAAATTTTTTTTTGTCCAGTTTACAGTTTTGGAAAATAAGCCTTGGTTAAACATCAACCTGAATAATATGAGAAAAATATATTTTATATAAGTAGACTAGCTGTTACCTGGGGCTTAGCTCACGTGTTACTGTATTTGGTTTCTCTTCCTAAACAATGCGGAATTTTAGTTCTCATCAAAACTCCTAATTATAATAAAAAAACATCTTGTCCCATTTCCAAGACCGTCTGAAAAGTAGACGAAGACCATTTTTTTTTTGAAATTTCGATAAAACCAGTTTTAAACTTATTAAGAGTCCCTTAAAAATCGTCCCTTTTTCTATGTGCCCTTTTTTATTCCTTTTAGTAAAATTTTGTAAAAATGGTTAGACATGCTACTACTAATTTCTATAGGAAAATTCATATACCAAATCTCAAGTTCGTACCATGTCTAGTTTCCGAGATATTCGTATACATTTAAAAACATTCAACCCTATTTTTAACCCCCTTAGGGATGGAATTTCCAAAAATCCTTTCTTAGTGGAAGGTTTTGTATTAAAATCTACCGGATTTCCAAATTTCACTTCTCTACGATTAGCCGTTTGGGCTGTGCGTTGATGAGTGAGTATGTCAGTCAGTCAGTCGGGCACTTTCCTTTATTATGATAGATGACTTCTAATAGTCTTAAGAAAAACAAATAATATAAATTTGTGATTTGCTTTCTCACTTATCACGGTAATTTTAAAGCAACAATATATGTTCGAAAAAACATTGCTCCGCCTAATTACTTTCGCGAAAAAAGGTATCTTACGAAGCATAAAAATTCAACAATAAGGTACAATAACTGTTTCATACGTGTGTGTTGCCCATTCTTCTGTATGGGTGTGCGTCCAGCACAAAAAGTCTCAGGTTACCAAATGAAGTGCCTCAGAAGAATTCTGGGTGTAAGATGGTACCACCGCATCACGAACGACCGACGCTAAACACCGGCGCATACAGCGTGAGCCCATCACTTGTACCATTATAGAGAGGAGATGGACTTGGCTGGGACGTGTGTTAAGGATGCCGAATGACAGTTGGCCGAGGAGAGCGCTGTTCTTCCTCCTTTTAGGTCCTGAAGACGAGGAAAACCCTCTCATACAGTGTTCCGCTCCTTCGAAGCAGAGCTGAGGAATCAGGAATATCAACTTAGTATTGTTGTTTTTAACATAAATTGAAATTGCTAATTATTTTATCTCAAGTGGACGAAACCAGCCTCGCAACGCTTCCTTGTATCTTTTTTTTAATATTTTTTATATAATTGTTTATGGTGTATTAATTTATTAGCAATGGTTCACCCACATACGCACAAACAATAATAATTATCGTGCGGGTGCCTACCCAGCCTTCTAACCTATGTGTGAGTGTTGGGATGGTGTGTCGGCGTGCCTCGTTGTGTTTCTTCCGTAGGTACATTTTGAATTAATTGACATGACATTGATGTGAATTTTACATGTTTTGTATACATAATTTTAAATGGCCTATGACCGTTGACCGTGTATGATTATAAATGAATAAATCTGGACATGGTGTGGGGGGAGGTCATAAACATTGCGCAAGATCCAGCGCAATGGAGAGCTCTCGTTGCCTCCCTATGCCCCTAAGTGGGCGTAAAGAGAGTTTGGATTGGAAGGTTCAATTTTTGATGAATTTTTAATGTCAGGAGCATAGCCGGGAAGAACCTCAGAGATAGTCATAGATAGATACTAGGGTATGGGAAATGTGCGAGGTCTAGGACATAGTAAGATGACGAAGGCAACGAAGAAGATTCTAGTATGCACATGTGAGGAGAATGGACTCGACCAGACTCCCTCACATGGCATTGCACGGCCAACCCCATGGAAGACGCCTCCCGGGCAGACCACCGAAAAGGTGGTAGGATAGCTGGGAATCTACCTCGCAGGAGGCCAACCCCACCTCTTGAATTACAGGCCACAAGACCTAAATTAAGAAGAAGATATTGTAGACCTTTCCCTTCGACTTTCCTTACACCATGAACACAAATATGACAAAAAATGTTGCTACTTGTATTTAGAATGATTCATTTAGTAATTCTACTCTTTGGAAAGTGACACGTTAAAACAAACACTCTCTTTATAATCGATCCATCCATTCAACATTTACTTGCTTGATAAATCGTGTATTTAGTATTTTCTATATTCTGTCTTTATACTGTTAAAGATATCGGTCGTTGAAACACGACCGAAAACAGACATTATTCCATTTGCCTTTAAATTTACCAATCTGTCTTTTCTTTCAGTTTTGGATCCTGCAGCGAGGAAGGCCATCCTATTGGTGTCCCTTCTCATTACATTTCAGACCTTCTGCGGGGCCTTTGCTCTGAACAATTATGCCGGTACCATCTTCAGTAAGGCTGGTGGCAGCATCACTCCACAAACTGGAGCAATCATATTTGGAGGAGCCATGATCTTCGGGGCTCTACTTCCGCCGATTCTTGCAGACAGAGCGCCTAGAAAGGTATTTTTTATGAAGAAGTTCAAGGCGCCATTATTCTCGAAGAATTCTTGGACGGATCACATCACGAATGATGAGGACAGAATCGAAGAAGGGAGGCACCCCACGACACGATGTCACTTTCCTATCAGATCTTTCCTATATATCAGACCACACAAACACCTAATGACAGACAGAGCTCATTAAGATCTCACAGAGACTCACATACAAAACTTCATGAAATCGACATTAAATTTCGTCCCAAGTATGTCGATAGGGCATATTATAGCATCTCTAGATCTAAGACTTGGAATGAGCTACCCTCTCATATCAGGCATGCTGAGAACATAAATGAGTTCAAGAAACTTAAAAAATAAACTCATCTTTTTACGCGTTCTTTTCCAGGCTATCCTTGATTTTTTTTATGTATCTTCTGATTTATTAATAGTTCTGTTTTTTTTAGTTTTTATTTAGCCTCAGTAGGAAGAGGATATATATCTTATTGGCGAGCACTCTGCAAAACCTACTGTGCTGCCTTGAACACTCGAACATGTCTTCCATTCGGCCGATTCCTGTCCATTCTCGTGTATAATTCAGCTTCCCTTCCTCTTTCAGAACTCTTAATACTCCCTTCTTCTTTTGTGTAGTCATGCATATTTTGAATCTAATAAATATTTTGAACGCCTCTATCTTTATTGTTAGTTTTCGCTGAGAGTGCTTGGCAGTACATAGTTACTTTTTAAATCTATCATTGGTTTTCTGTTCTGTTACAAAAAGGTACTTCTTTGCTTCTCAACATGCTTCATGGGGATCGGCTTGGCTTGTTTTGGCACCATCCAGCTCTGGAAGTCCTGGATGACGCCCGAAGAAGTTGACAGCTACAAGAGCGTTCTGCCTCCAATAGTGCTCTCGTTCTCTATTTGCGCTTACTTCAGTGGGCTTGGATCCATTCCTTACATCAGCGCGACTGAATTATTCAGTGATGAGGTAATTAAATAAAAAAATAAAAAATGTTTTCTTATGTATATAATTTTAATGATTCTATAGACACTTCCTTCTTGGGCACTTTCTTCATTCATGAAGAAACCTAGAAAGAAAGACCTAATACCAGTCTTGTCTCTACACCCCTGACGATGTTTTTCCAACCCTCCTGGTACTGCGCCAATTGTATCGCCTCGGCTATAGTTGACCCCTAATCATCCCTAACCTAGGACCCGTGCCAAGTCCGCTAAAGTGCCGTCGCAACGGCGATCGGTGTTCCCATGGTGACTAAAGGTACAACTATCGCATATATATTCTTTACACAATATATATATACCTATTCTTTTTTTTTTGTTTTTCTTGTATTTACCAATTACAACTTTTCCGCACTATAGCGAATCGATATCATCGACTTGACTTTTTTCGCACCGGCCTAATGTATAATAACTTAACTATTATTAATTTTTTTCTTTTTTTTAGAATCGTGGAGTGGCTGGAGCGTGTGTATCTTTAGTAACATGGCTGACATCTTTCATCTTGTTACAGTTTTATGGAATTTCTGTTGAAGTATGTCTACTATTTTAATAATATTTTTTTTATTATTCACGCCATTGAAGTGGTTTGTAGCCTAGTGGTTACAACGTCGGCTTTCGTAATGTCTCATTCTGGAGGTCGTGGGTTCGAACCCAAGTGTCTTCAGGCATCTTCCTCTTTCACGACACAAGAATTAAGTAGCTTATTTATGTTCACTTTGAGTGAGCACAGATTCATTAAAAAAAATCACAAGAGATTGGGTTATTTTAGAACATGGGTCGGTCTTGCCATGCACTCTGTAGTTACGCCAATGCTTCTTTTTTTTTCAAAATTTGCGTTTTTAAGTAGAAAATAATAGATTGTGCATATTATAATATTATTAAAGGCTGGGAGCAACCATTACCACCACTGGTGACCTCGGGGCTGAGCTCCCGATACGTATCGGTATGGCAAGTGGCGCCTTTAACAACATGACCAAAATATGGAAGGCGTCGGCGTTTAGTGTCGAGACGAAATGTAAACTGTTTGATGCGTGTGTGTTGCCCATTCTCCTGTATGGGTGTGAGTCCTGGCACCTAACCAAAGCCCAGGCACAAAAAGTATCTGCATTCGAAACGAAGTGCTTCAGGAGAATTTTGGGTATAAGATTGTACCACCGCATCATGAACGACGCTATACAAGCCGGCGCACGCAGCGTGAGCCTATCACTTCTACAATTATGTGGAGGAGATGGACTTGGCTGGGACATGTGTTAAGGATGCCGAATGACAGTTGGCCGAGGAGAGGGCTGTTCTTCCTTGCATCAGGGTCCCGAGGACGAGGAAGACCCTCTCATACTGTGTTCCACACCTTCGAAGCAGAGCTAAGGAATCTGGACATGGTGTGGGAGGAGGTCATAAATGTTGCGCAAGATCGACCGCAATGGAGAGCTCTTGTTGCCTCCCTATGCCCCTAAGTGGGGCGTGAACGGAGTTTGGATTGGTATATTATAATATATTGGGCTTTGATCCGTCTACCAGAATTTGTCTAAGATACACCAAAATAAATTTAAAATAATAAAACCTGTTTTAACTTCTGACGTTTTAACAGATTACCTAATGTTTTTTTTTTTTGATTGAGTGTGCCAGAGTAAGTCCTAATTTCTTTTTTTTTATTGTGTATAAAAATAGTGGACAATGGCGGGATTATTGCCAAAGCAATCTCTATCATCCAACCACAGTTATACAGTCGGGCTAAAAAGAGTAGAAATTAATTATTGATGAACTAAAATGTTATCACTCTGGCAACACTGAACATAGGTTGCTGTCTGAAATTATAAATCTTCTAGGAATGGACAGCAATTCTACCTGGTAAATTATATTTTACCGACATATTTTTTTGTATATTCCTATAATATTTTCACTTACAAATAAATTATAGGTTATGTTTAAACATTTTGACATTTATATGATTGAAATTCGGCCATTGTAAGCACCATTTTGTGGATTACAGCACCCATTATATTATCTTATTATCTCTTGTTTTCTGATTCGATTTGCGTAAAAAAAAATCTATCTCGTTTTTAATGCCATGGCTGGTACAGTTCGTTATTAAATTCTTTTAAATAACCCCTACAAAACATTTGATATGGTACCACATTGAATAGTATTTTTTTAATAATTTGGCTGTTACAATTAGGGATTGCAATCCGGAAAACCGGATCCGGTATTCCGGCGGATCCGGCATCAAAATGATCATATCGGATCCGGCACAAATTGACGGATCCGGAGATCGGATCCGGTTAATCATATTTAGGGATTTTTCGACACAGACCGGACTCGAATCCGTATCCCTAGCAATTCCACAGGGTCGTTGTAGGTACTCATAAAGGTAATAAGAGAAAAGGAGGCAAATCCGTCACACTGAGCGCAGTGTAATGCTGTTTTTGGGCACAGGCCCAAAGTGGGGTTAAGTAGTGTTGACTGATCGTATTGATAGCATTGACTATCCAATGAAAAGGCATCTCGTAGACAAAATGGCGTGAGCATGAAGCAATAATTAGACAACAAAAAATATATTAACCTGTTTGCGCCGGACGCTTTCCTTGAAATCCAAAAAAATCTTAATTGTCAAAATTGTCCCTTATACCTAACTCCCCTCTTCTCAATGTCTCTGACACTAGTCAGAAGCAAATTGTAACTCGCCGTGGTAACATAGTGTCGAAACGTAATATATTAAAAACATCGTTCGTATTGTTTGTTTTGTGTTGATTAAGTACCTAATAATTGTGACATCGAGTTGTTTGTTATTGTTTTTTTTGTTTGACTAATTTGTGCACAAGAACTGCCGCATATTGGAGTTGGCGTCTCCAGGGATATAAGGTGAGTGTCAGAGGCAAACCCTCCCTATCGCTCCTTTTTCCTAAAAAGCGCCTGGTCCTTCAAACACCTTTCGGATTACTTCGCGTAACCATAACCTATTTAAAAGCAAAACTATTATGATTGTTATCTGGTATACATTAGATTGTGTGTGCAGTTATATTCAAGGATAAAACTGAAATAATTTCTCAAACATTTATTCTCGATATAAGAGTGTCTCTGAATATTTCCGGTTATAAGTATTACTTCTAGGACGCGGATGTCTAACTGCACATCCAACTTTTATTTGAATTGAAGTAGTATTGCCCCAGAACAGACTTTGTCTAGTGGGGCTGTAAATTCCAATAATTCTATATGTAAACTGTTTGTTGTGTAATTGATAATGGAAAATGAAATAAATAAATAAATCTCTTTAGTGCTCGTCCAAGGGTATTTTGGTTGATGTGATTTCATCCTCTACCAGAATCACCAGATCCGTTTTGTTGGCGTGATCATTCCAGTAACGCCTTCTATTGCTTTGCTACCCCATTGTCTGCCGTTCTCGATATCGCAGAAGCCCCGAATTCGGAGTTTCTAACTCTACCTCGAATGGTTTATTCCACAATGGGTTGGAGAGTTTTCGAGAATCTTTCTTTATCGTGGTGTCGGTTCTCTGAGAATCTTTCTTTTCAAATCATGATCAATCAAGCAGGTTAAAATAAATATTTTCGTTAAATTTGAATTTGACTTTCATAATACGTAATCTAATTTGTAATTTTTTTTCTTTTGAAACTATTTTTTTATAGTTTTTACCATTTAAAAGTAGTCATACCCTTATAAAATTACTTTCGTATATGTGCTGTTTTATTTTTAGCCTTCATTATTGTTAAAAATGTCAATTAATCAAGGTTATTTCAATCCGGCCGGATCCGATCGGATCCGACGAAAATCCGGTTGGATCCGGCCGGATTCAAAATGAGACCGGATTGCAATCCCTAGTTACAATACTTTACTTTATAAATGTACAGTACTTATTGAATGTTGCCATACAAACGACTGCAGCGCCCTCAATTATTTTCTACTCTTTTTAGCCAGACTGTAATATAATCTATATTATATCGATGCGTGAAGGAAAAACTTTCTGACTATTTTTAAGAAAATTGCGCGGAAGGAGGAATGAAATTTCACACACTTATGGTTTATACAATAGAGAAGGGGTGGCAAAAGCTATTATTTTTTACTATGCATAAAAATAGATGAAATCAATAAAAAAACACTACGCACACTACTGTAATGTTATGCATTTCATTCTCACACACACTTCGATGTATACCTACGATCTTTTGTTTATCTGTTATCAAATTGAGAATAGATTAATATTTTCTTTGTATTAACCATAACCAAACCATAGAAAAAGCTTTGTACATATCAACATTTCAAATTTGACGTACCCAATAGTACCCAGTCGTTACATTAATGCAGAACTATCCTAAGTTCATGTTTTGGTCAAAATGAGTTGAGTATGAGGAAATGTCGAGCATAGACCAATATATTATGTGCAAAAATATCCCTTCTCACATTCCTCATAAACATTTTGATCTTAAATAAGTAGATGACACCGTGATTGTTAATGCATTAATTTTAATCTCCTGCAGAATTTCACTATGTAGTGAAAATATAAAATTAAAAATGTTAAATAAAGATAACAATTGTTTCAATAAATGTGAGCTTTAACATGTACAATGTACCAATGCATGTCAAAAATTGGGTTGAATTTTAAAAATATTTTAATAATTATGACATATTATGTAAAACTTTAAACTGCTCCTGTCAAAAATTACTCTTGAGACACTTGGGATAGTTCTGCATTAAGGTAACGCCATTTAAGAATTTTTTAAATAATTTTATGAAATGGCGCTGATTCAATTGAAATGATATGGTCGAATTTCGAGCACTGGTCGACCACTAGTGGGTAAATATAAAAGTAAGACTTTTACAACCAATGAGCTCTATATTATACATGTGGCAATCCATGATCCATCTACATTTTACTCTATAAATCACTGCAAAAACCTTTGGTGATAATCAATAATCATGTTTTATTTTGATTTTTTTCAGGCGTTTGGTGACTACACTGTGTTTTATTTCTTCACCGCGGTTGTTTTCAGTTGCTGCTTGTTTGTAGTCATCTTCCTGCCGGAGTCGAGAGGGAAAAGTTTCCCGGACATACGCAAAATTCTTGTTCCCAAATCTTCCTAAACGCGATCAATAAAAACATTAAATATAAAAAAGCATGTTTTACTTTAAACCAAAAACAGCGAATAATTAAATTTCGGCTACTGACCTCGGTAGCCTAGTAAGTAGTAGAGGCGAGGATTCGAATCATGTGGTTCCAGGTTCGATTCCCAGTCAGGTCAGAGTTTTTCAAGGTGTTTTTTTTCAATTGAAATTGCGACCCGGGCTGGTCTATTTCAGATTGGACGGGACAGGTTGACTGCAAGAGATTGCCTCGGGCAATAAGTTCCGCAGGCTATACTGAAACATTTGTATATACTATAGATAGAATATAGAGAGATATAAAATAATATTAATAATTTGTATCTACCGTTTAATGTTGATGTGAAAAAGAATTTTTTTTTTCATACTGTAACACCAGGTCTCCCGAATGGATGAATTTAAGTACCTGGGAGCAACCATTACCACCTCTGGTAACCCCGGGGCTGAGCTTATGATACGAATCGGTATGGAATGTGGCGCCTTTAACAACATGACCAAGATTTGGAACGCGTCGGCGTTTAGTGTCGAGACGAAAAAATGTAAATTGTTTGATGCGCGTGTGTTGCCCATTCTTCTGTTTGGCTATGATTCTTGGTACCTAACAAAGTCCAGACACAAAAGTCTCCGCATTCGAAACGAAGTGCCTAAGGAGAATTTTGAGTAAAAGATGGTGCTACCGCATCACGAACGACGCTATATGCCGGCGCACCTAGCGGAGGTCCATCACTTCTACCATTATGGATAGGAGATGGCCATGGCTGGGACATGTGTTAAGGATGCCGAATGACAGTTGACCGAAGAGAGCACTATTCTTTATCCCATCAGGCTCCCGAAGACGAGAAAGCTATTACCGTGCTCCGTTCTTTTGAAGCAGAGCTGAGGAATCTGGACATGGTGTGGGAGGAGGTCATAAATATCGCACATTATCGAGCGCAATGGAAAGTTCTTGTTGCCTTAAATGTGGTTAGAAAAGAGATTTGCTGATTGATTGATTGATTGAATACCATGCAGCATGTACCTATATGTTTGTCTGTTTTTAAAATATGACTATCCGTAACTAATGAATAATAACTATACAAAGATCCCTAAAATGTATGATATTTTTTAAAAGTTCCGAACTTTAAAAGTGAAGTACCCATTAAGTTCTAAGCGAGAGCTTCTTTCGTTGAGTTGGAACGTGAATTTGAGAATACCAGTCATATGTATCTACTTTCTTAGTACAGCGACAAAATTTCAATAAAAATGCATTTAATGCGTTTTAAAAATTAATGACGTTGACAGTTAAGTATTGTTTAGGTAGGTACCTCAAATGTTTGCTTTGTGATTTCAAACATAGGTATTAGTTTTTATCAGCCGTTCGTTATTATTGTATGGACACCACAGTCATTGTGATGTGATTAAGATATCTACATACCTTCATCTTTCGTCTCACAGCATGGCGTTCGTTGTTGTGTATAATGCCCGCGCGAGACGAGATGTGTAATTTGTGATAAAAAAATTAAAATATAAATAAACAAAGGTAAGAAATTTAATTATATAAATAAACAATGATAGGTATAATACTAAAAGTCTAAAATTAAAACATAAGAATAATATTTTTCTTTTCACAAAATAAAATCATACGAAAATTACAAAACACAATATTATACCTAGGTACATATTTTTTTTTATTATTATTAGTATTGCATATGATACAGCCAGCAGGGCAATTTGCGAAAAAGTTTAATGTATGTACCTATATTGCACTTAAAAAACAGAAAATATATTTATTTATTGCTCATCCCTAGGCCTTTACAGGCACTTGGAGTCGTCAGAAATACACATCATTATTACAAACAAAAAGAAACAAAATCAATTATTACCTATAACAAAAACAATTTTCATGCAGTGCAAATAAATAAGCGAGGCAATATTATAATGTAGTTACAAATTAACAATAAAACAGAAACAGCCCAGGCATTTTGTGTAAAGGCAATAAATAATGATATAGGCGAGGCTGAAAGGTGTAAAAGGCCGTTTCAGCCTCCTGTCAGTAAATGCAATAACAAAAAAAGGAGAGTTACAAAAAATAAATAAGTTTTTTTTCAATCTAGCATACAATGAGAGCACTCTACCAAGTGGCCGCCCCAACGAACACACAATGCGGACCAGAGCAAAAGATCAAGGGCCGGCCCAGTCACACGCCATACGCTACAAACTCCATACAACCATTAGTACCTATATAGTTTGGTTTTGGTTCAGCAAAACATTCATAAAAACATTATGTTCAACAATTTTAATTAGTGGTTCATCTAGGGCCTGGACCCAGCCCAGGACCCTCATGTCCTCGTGACCCCCCCCCCCTTGATCCGCCCTTGTTAAGTATAGAATTAGTGAAATATTTGAAAATTAAGGGCCAATTCTCTCAAAATGGCCGTTTTTGGTCAGATTACCTTCTTAATGCTTCCAGATTTCATTCTTAACATACGAAACAGAAATTTGCGTTTTATCGTAGAATGCCCTTTAATTAAATACTTTAGTTAGGTAATATAGTTGTGAAAAAAATATGAAATTAAATCTTTAAAATGATTGGAGTTTTTTTCATACACTTAAAAAGATTTTTTTAAAGGAATTTAAAATAATTATTACGTTTAGTTCATTTTCGTGAATCAGGGGGCAGATTCAAAATAAATTAATCGAAATAAAACCGAAATAATTAGACACGCATAAAAGCATGTTTTTTTATTAATTCATGAAATCGAATAAAATTTTATGAACTTCTGTAGAATTTAGAGAAAGCAAGTAAATTAAAGACAGAGAAATACCGAGTCCTTCGTGTTCATACAAAAACATTTGAAACTTATAGAAAAAAATATTGATTAACAGACACCAAGGTAAAACACTAGCTGCATGGTAGTGGTACCTCCAAATCCAATCCAAACTCTCTTATGACCTCACTTAGGGGCATAGGGAGGCAACAAGAGCTCTCAATTGCGCTCGATCTTGCGCAACGTTTATGACCTCCTCCCACACCATGTCCAGATTCCTCAGCTCTGCTTCGAAGGAGCGGAACACAATATGAGAGGGTTTTCCTCGTCCTCAAGAACAACGCTCTCCTCGGCCAACTGTCATTCGGCATCCATGACACATGTCCCAGCCAAGTCCATCTCCTCCACATAATAGTAGAAGTGATGGGCTCACGCTTAGTGGTACCTACTCAGATGATAATCAGTAAGCTACAACTAGGTATCTACATTCTCACTTTCATTTTCTATCGTAGGTATGCAGAAGTTCAGAGGACTAAGAATTATTCTATATTTCGGTGTACCTACCTATCTCGAAAACGAAAAGAGTAATACCAATCGTTATTTTTGAGAATTGGCAGATTGAACTATAAAATTTAATAGAATCCACCTGAATCGGTAGCTATTAACGAGGAAGTTAATACGAACTATACAAGACATATTCTTTTAATTTTGTGGGTCATTATAACGCTAGAAATAAATAATTTTGGAGTAAATGAGACAAATTTCCAATGATAAATATTTTCTTATATGGATAAAGATAAACTTCAGAGACGTTCCAGAAAAAATAGGTTTCTACTCAAAAAACATCCCAAAGTAGCTAAATGAAATCTCAAATATTTGACTATTTCTAAATAATTAAATAAATAAAGCTTTATTGAGGGATAAAAAAAAAACAATTTTTATACAAACATTTAAAGAGTCAAAGGGCGGACTGTGGGGCTAGTACGAGCTTCATCGAAAGCTAATTGCACGCAAGTAAGCGCTTATTAGCGTGCAAAAAGGAGATTGAAAGAAGGAAACTGGGTTGGCGGTGCACTAAGACCTCTAATGAGAAATAATAACGTATGTCTTAAATCCAAACAGCTGATGCTTTGATGAATCAAGGGCGGATCCAGGGAGGGGGGGTTAGGGGGTCATGACCCCCCCTAGGCTATGTAATCTCAAGTAGGGCAGTGATATTTATTAATAAAATCTTTATTTTGCTAGCATAATTATAATTTCATGTGGGCCATGACCCCCCCCTGGAGCAAAAGTACCATATAACAAATTTAGGAAATTACCTTTTTTTTTTAGGAAAAGTGTAGTTTCCAGATAGGTACCAAATTTTTAAGATGACCTTTTTTTTTACTTTGTGACCCCCCCCTGGTGCCAAGGCTGGATCCGCCCTTGTGCACAATGCAATCCTGATACCATACGTGACTAGAATGAAAGTGAATAAATTAAGGTGGTTTGGGCATGTAGAGATAATGAATAACTAAAAGGATATAAATCTGAAAGCATGGGTGCACGCAAACGAGGCCTACCTCAAAGGACATGATCCGACCATATCGGTGCCGTCTTATAGGAAGGCCAAGTCAGGAGCAAAAAGAAGAGAAGAGCATATATGCGGAATGCTATGCGTTTGGAAGAAGCGAAATAGGTTTGTTTGGATAGGAAAGAATGGAAGTCCGTACTCTCTGCCTACCCGGAAACGGCGTGATGGGTAAAAAAAAATCTGTTAAAATTATAAATTATTAACAACTGCAAAATGTCTCAGGGATATACCCTTCATGTTTTATCACTTCAGTGCGCAATTCCATGCCGGAGTTAATTTCGTTAACAGGATAACCGTCAACTTAACTCCTTATGGTTCAATGCCATTGTAATCTAACATCAAATTATTTAATAAAAAAACAAAACGATTATTTGAATATTGGAGTACCACAAGGGCCTGTCTTGTGTTCTTTTGTATATACTATTTTTTTTTAACCATCAATTATTGTCTTCCCCAGTGGGATAGGCAGAGAGATGGAACTTCGACAAAAACCTACTATGTTTCCTCTCATTCTGTTAATTTATTCCTTATTTACGAATTTCTTCAAATTCCTTTACAAACGTTTAATGTAGCATGATAGCCGGCTAAGTTGCGTCCAGAAATAGGTATGTCCTACTAAGAGTATGTTACCCTGTATGCGAGATTTTTGCAATGACCGTGCCATTCAAGTAAGTCTTTTTTATGATTGTTTGCTCAAACATTAAAGTTGATCACATAAACATCATACCTACTATTTTGCTGTTGTAGAGATTAATTTTTAGGCCTTTTATCATCTCAATTAGAGTCTAATGAAATTTATTGTTATTTTGTCTGTTTTTATTGCCCATTGAAGGTCATTGTTTTTTTTTTTATTATAATTAAGGATTTTTCAACAATAGGTACAATTAAAAGATCTAGTTCTTTATTATGTTTTCTATTTCTTTCTTGGAAATTCTCCACTGGATTGAGGCCTCTTCCATTTTCTTTCACTCTCCTGAGTTTTCTCCATCCATCTTCTACCCATTACATCAGCCCATCTTTTTGGGGCCGACAAACTCCTATTCGTCTATCCCACTGTTTTCTCAGGATTATGGAAGCCCATCGCTCCGTTTTTTTGTAATGAAAATGATGAATCTACGGAGTTTTGCAGGTATATAGCCATCTACTAAATACATATGTATCAATAAGATATTCTTTACAACTAGAGACAAAACAGTAATAATTGTCTTATTTATAAAATGACTAAGATAACTCCTTGTGGTACTCCAAACAAAATTTTGTGGATTATTAAGTATCGTAGGGGCTTCACAAACTCTCGGAAAAAGCAGTTATGAAGTATAGTCTTGATTGAACTCATGCTGATTTCCTGTTTAGATACGCTGCAAAAAGATGGCGGACCAACAGTTGGAGAAAAAGATGGAAGAAAGTGTTTTCATTCCAGTGGAAGGAAACAAATCCAGCCTTCAAAACCAAATAATTGCAGTATTTATATGTGTGTTTCATTAATTTTTTTTCAATATTACTGTCCTTAAATCTGATACCACATTTTTTTAAATTTCATATTCTCTGTAAATTTTAGGCACATTAGGTACATTTTGTCTAGGATGCTCGTTTGGTTGGCTTTCACCTGTACTAGACGATCTTCAGGATAAAGAAGAATCAGTATTGAATTCTCCTATGACAGACGATGAAATTGCGTGGGCTGGGGGTCTTTTATGCCTTGGAGCCGTTGCTGGTCAACCATTGTTCAACATCATATCAAAAAAGCGGGGAAGAAAAGTGTCGGCATACGTTTCTGGACTTCCGATTGCTGTACTATATTTTTTGTTTGGTTTTATTATCTCACACAATGTCTTTGATTTACTAATCTTAATTCTTTCTCGAATTTCCAGACTTCATTCCTCATCAAAATGTTTTCCAGGAGCAGCATCTGGATTCTCATTTCACAGTTTTTAAGTGGTTTCGGCGGTGCAGGCGCTCTTGCCCTTCCACCATTGTACATAAGTGAAACAGTCGAACCCAGAGCCAGAGGAACACTTTCATCCCTGTTAGTAGCGCAGTATTGTTTTGGAATATTTGCAGCGTATGTCCTTGGAGCGATATTTTCATATGAAACATTTACAGCCATTATGCTAGCACCTCCTTTAGTCTTTATGTTGGCGTTTTGGTTTATGCCTGAAACACCACTCTATCGCTTGAAGAAGGGGGAAGAAGAGGTAAGCATGGTCATAATTCAAAATAACACTCAATTGAAGTTAATAATAGTTACGGATATTATTTTTGTTTTCAGGCTGCTGCTAGAGCTGTTGCATGGCTTCGTAAACTGCCTTTGAACAGCGTGGAGGTCCGATCAGAATTGCTGACATTAGCAAGGCAATTGAGGGGAGCAGAAGCATTGGACAAGAGTCAGTCATTTTGGGATGTTTTGTTCAGTAAAATCACCTAGATATGATAATTTTAAAGAAATGTGTATTTTTCCTATAACAGCGTATACCCCAACCAAAGAGGATCTCGCTAGAGAAATGCAATGGATATACACCCGAAACATCAAAGATCCAAAGTTGATAAAGCAAGGACATCTCATAGATCATGAATTCATTCCAAAACAGTCGCCGTGGAAAGCAATAGGTAGAGAAAAATGTTATTTTATAAGTGTGCGTTCACACTAAACGAACATATAGCCGAGACATAAATAGAGCATTACTTGCTTCCAGATCGCTGACATTGACACCAAGCAATCATTTGCGGTGGTTGATAGACCAGCGGTTACGACGCCGGCTTTCGCACTGTTTCGTGCGGAGGTCGTGGGTTCGAATCCCGGCCTTGTCGACCATTTCCGCTTTCACGAAACAAGCATTTGGTTACTGTGAAAGATGTCAAAAGACAGATTCATTAAAAAAAAAAAAACGATGAACAAGAATTACTAACAACAAGTGACAAGTGCCAAAGTTCTAGTTCTTGCTCGCTGTCAGTATCACTGATAAAAAAATAATGCTCTAGCTCTGACTCTGGTTCTATGCTCGTTTGGAAATAATTACTATAATTATAAAGGTATTTTTTCTTTGCACTTCTTTGCAGTTTCATCGAGGGCTGCCATCCATGGTTTGATAATAAACAACGCCATGATTCTCGGCCAGACCTTCATGGGACTTGGAGTCATCACAATATTTGCTAGTTTCATGTTTGAGTCAGTCCACATCAAATTGTCAACAGACGTTTGTTCGATTATCTATTCCATTATTTTAATTTTTGGATGCACGATCGCTTCAGCTTTAATGGATTCTGCAGGCAGAAGAGTAAATATGTTTGTATATATTTTTTTATCAAAACCATACTAACTTTTTTGCAAAATTTTATGACCATAACGTCATATTATTCTAAATTCCAGTTTCTCATGATATATTCCTGCTTCATAGTATTCGTATGTGAAGTGATCTTGGGCATTTTCTTCCAACTGTCTGCAGAGAACTACGCTCCAGACTGGTTATCTTGGACGGCTCTTGCAGCTTTAGCAATCTCAGTGATATCATTCAACATGGGAGCTGGGAATGTTCCCTTTGTTGTCCTGGCTGAATATTTTTCGGCTGAGGTAGGTATCCTGCCTATTTTCGTCGAGCTTACATACTGCTTCCATTGTTCTATCATGTAGCGTCTACTTGTAGACTTTAATATAACCACAATTTAATCGCTTCAATCCATCACTCCAAACGGACCGTCAATTAATTAGGAAACTAGAGTTGAACGTGATTCACTTAATTGTCAGAGTTAAAGACGTGGTCCAGCATCACATTTTCGTCATCATCTTTCCCCCAAGTTACACGTGTTGCTGTTAATACGTGTAGGTATTATAGTGAAATTTAATTATCATGATTGAAAAAAAAACATCTGCCACAATGGATGACATTGGATTTTGAAGTGATCGTGAATGGAGGGGCTTTAGGCTTATGTAGCTAGAGTTGTGTGCGTCCAGTAGTTTTTAGTGAACTCTTTAGCAGAAAATGTGCAATATTGATAATACAAACCGTTGTATTTTATGCAAATTGTTTACGAGAGAATTTTTGCTAAAAGCTTTAAATACGTACTTCTGCATTTTTCGCTATAATTAGTTTTATTTTTTTATAGGTGAGAGATCTTGCAAACAACATAGTTTTGATAATCAGCTGGTTGCTGGCATTTGTTTTGGTGCAGTACTTTCCCCCGAGCGTCAACTATTTTGGAACAGCGAATGTATTCTACTTTTTCTCTGTTGTTTCGTTCATATCTGGCGTTTTGTCATACTTATTCGTGCCAGAAACCAAAGGAAAAACGCAGGATGAGATATTGCTGGATTTGGAGACTAAGATTTTCTTCAATAAATGATAAAACATACATACTTACATGTTTATTTCAATGCAATACAAATGTATTTCAATTTCCTATTTAGGGAGTTAGTTACATGGAACTCATTGATTACAAAATGTTTGCACTGAAGATGATCAATATTTTGAACGAAAGGCCTACGAATTGTTTGTTTACAATACTACATAAAATGACTTAAGATACTTTATATGTGTAATTATTGTAGTGGACTACACCGCCATCTCCTGAAAAAAAATTAATACAGACATTCGTGGAAGTAATATTATGGCTGATCCGTAGAACTTCGTCAAGTTTCAGAATAAAAAATGTTTCGTTCTTATTCGCTGGATTAAATTCTGTGTTTTATTAAGTGAACATAAATCATCAGCTACTGGGATAACCAGCACCAGTGGGGCTAGTACGAGTTTCATCGAAAGCTATTTGCACGCTAATAAGCGCTTATTAGCTAGCAAATAGTGTTCTCAAATCAAACGATCGAATCGTTCGATCATTTTTGTATGGAAATTTTTCAAAACTCTTTCGAAGATAGTTTCGATATTCGATCATCGAAAACTTATACTAGGGCTACAGCATACGACGACAAATGAATTTTTATCTGAAATAAGTATGGTTTGTAATAATTATTTAACAGAAAGAGTGTGGATTTAATATTTTTGTAATTTCCTTACTCTTTTAAACTCTGTTACGTCCCAGCCCGTCCATCCTGACTCTGTCCACGGTTCTTGAGCAGAGGCGGCCCGTTCATATGTGCATAATGTGCACTGCGCCCCCAGAAACAAAAACAAATTTAAAAAAAAAATAGTAGGTTTTAAAATAATAACATTAAAATATTTCTAAAACATCCATATTCGTATTCAAAGCTGAGGCGCGAACAAATGAGAATATATGCGCGCGCGCACACCCTACCTCGCATATAAAATACCGAAACTTGGGTGCACATTTCAATATGCACGGGATTATTGTTGATTTTGTATGAAAATTTCTCAAACATCGTGAACGGTGGAGGGAGTGAGACGGGCTATCCATAGAGCGAAAATCTGTGTGTGGGAATGAGAAGGAATACACGTCCCGTCGGCACTGCACGACCGATGATAAAGGGATCGTGTACTTATTCTAACAATTTATTTTTTTCTCTTTTATTGTTGCAATGTGTACGGTTATATATCATTGTCAATAGGTCAAATCGTGTGGAGAAGGTCATTTGTCCTCTCAAATGCCGCTCTATATTTTTCAAAGAAATTAGCTCCTCGTTTCATTAAGTCCCAAGTAGTATGAAAAATATCTAATACTGTTTTTGAATTAAAAGATTGTGACAGTAACTCAATCGGCAAATTCCATGCCCAGATATAATAAAAATATAATTTAAGTTTAATAAATATCATAACTCATGATTGGTAATGCTCCCTGAATACCCGTTCATATTTTATTAAATTACTTCTTTAACAGATTTCCACTTTTCTTAGTTTTTTTTTTGTTGCATAAGTGTAACTTCACGTTTTTATTATTTTTTTTGTTGTTCAGTGACATTAGAACCTGTATGCCTTCCCATTAGAATACAGTGTCTCGTGTCAACGGACGTTAGGTTAGTTATTTAGAATTTGTGGTAAAATTTAAACCTAATAGACCCCCCACCACAGAAGCTGCGAGAGGAAGAAGAGGATGTAGTGAGTAATTTTCAATGGTTAAAATTATCTCTAGAAGTTGAGTACAGAAAAGTTGTGTGAAAGAATTTTTTTTGTTTAAACTCCCTCCGTAGTATAATAATAGATTCAGGATTAGCGGAATGATTACGAAGCGACACCACCTAGACGTAACTTACCCCATTCAATTGTTAAAATTTTACCCCCAACGGACCGTGTTTAAAAACATGGTAAATTGAAAAAGATGTGAGAATGAGACGACATACCTAGTCTGTGTATCAGAAGAGAACCGATGTATGAATTCTCAGTGTGTCCCGATTTCTACATACACTGTTATAAGAAACCGTACCGCCCAGAGCGAGCGAGATAGTCTATACAACGCACGGGTACAAAGATAGCCGATATATACTCAGTAGCAATATGATTATGCCCCAAAATTCTTGAGTGTGTGAAACCCCATCTCTGAAAAAAACTCCGCTATTTCCATTTACCTTTCGGGGTAGAATATTATTGCGTATGAATAAGCAAACACCTGTTGAGTTCATTGACCTGTGTCCTTCGCCGATAGTGAATTTTTGTATTGTTGGGTGTTCGTTGTAGGGTAATCTATCATTAGTGTCGGATATAAATGATTTCATTCTTTCTTTTTGTGTTTTGAGTATTGTGATAATACTTGAATTTCATCTTTTAGTTTTGTGGGATAATTTTTTTTGGTACATTATTAAAGGGTTTTTAAGAATTGTAAATGATCAAATCGCACTTGTGATAAATGAGTGCGGAAGATAATTTTTTTTTGGTACATTCTCAAGGCTTTGAGAGTTGTAAATGAGCATTCTTTCTTATGATAAAGGAGGGCTGCTAATAATTTTTTTTGGTACATCCTGTATGGGTGTGAGTCCTGGCACCTGACTCTGGCCCAGGCACAAAAAGTATCTGCATTCGAAACGAAGTGCCTCAGGAGAATTTTGGGTATAAGATGGTACCACCGCATCACGAACGACGCTATACGCCGGCGCACCCAGCGTGAGCCCATCACCTCTACTATTATGTGGAGGAGATGGACTTGGCTGGGACATGTGTTAAGGATGCCGAATGACAGTTGGCCGAGGAGAGCGCTGTTCTTCCTCCCATCAGGTTCCCGGAGACGAGGAAGACCCTCTCATACTGTGTTCCGCTCCTTCGAGGCAGAGCTGAGGAATCTGGACATGGTGTGGGAGGAAGTCATTAACGTTGCGCAAGATCGAGCGCAATGGAGAGCTCTTGTTGCCTCCCTATGCCCCTAAGTGGGGTCTAAAGGGAGTTTGGATTGGATTGGATTGGAAAACAAATTCAAAGAGTCTGTACTATGCATACGTACCTCATAATTAGGTTACGTAGGTATATTTCAAATACTAATAAAATATTGCCGATATGGGTTTTTAGACTGCGCTGTTTCCAAATACATCGCTGCCAAATGAATAAATATTCCTTGTAGAGTAAATGAGATGCATGACAGTGTGTCTCAGGTGAACTAACGAGGCGATGCCAAGTTCTTTTAATTACTGCGTAGTTCGTTTTACACTGTTGCAAAACGTATAATATTTCTAAGTAGTGCATGCAGGACAGCGATATGTCTGTCTCTCTCTGGTGGAGTCACATGACTTCGACCTGTTAAAACTTGTTGGGAACGGCTCAGGCAGCCGTTGGTAATATAATTCAAATGACTTTAGAATCTCACCTCTTCTAAGAAAGACGTATTATTTCGGAGTCCTTCCATAGTTGAGGGATCTCAGTTACAATACCGCGTTTTTTTCTTATAACCGAATATTTAAAATAAATACAATAGAAATATAGTAAATAACTAAGAGAATTGTTAAAAGAGTAATTTAAAATCTGTATATTAAGTGCTACGTTCGGATTTTGTTGTTAATTTAAAATAACGAACTTTTGTACACCAAATTTCCTGTGTTCAAGAAATAAATCCAGTGTGTTATATATTACGTCGAATCTTTCTGTACTCTCATCAAACTACCTTTTTCTGGACCGAACCTCAAACACCTGAGAAGTAAAGAGTTCTGCAACTACCAGCTAAGCCGAGGCAAGTATCGACATCTGGAAGGGTAGAAGAAATCTTCACTACAGTTCGCGCCTCAATCCGGGGCAAGAAGAAAAAATACTACAGGAATGTGCGAGAGTTTAGCGAGCGGTAACGGCACAGAAAGGTGCGGGAGAGCCGGCTGAAGCGGAGTAAAGAAGAGAGTTTGAGAGGATAGAAGCGAAAGAGTTAACGAATATGTTAAAGTAGGGCAGATGGACAGATATTTACATACATACATACATCTGCGGCGCTACAACCCTGAGTGGGTCTCGGCCTCCCTCAGCAAACTTCTCCAAGCCACCCTGTCCGCCGCCAGTGCGCGCCAGTCACCAACCCCCAAAAGCCCCAGATCCCTCTCAGCGCCATCCAGCCATCGTAGCTTCGGTCTTCCTATGCTCCTCCTTCCCTCTGGTCTCGTGCGGAAGATCCTGTTTAGAACCGAGGCTTGATCTGCTCGCGATACATGTCCCAGCCAACGGAGCCGGCCTATCTTTACGAATGTGGACACTTTAATGTCATTGTACATTTCATAAATCTCACGCCAGTGATCTCCATCTTTGACTGGTCCATATATGCGGCGCAGGATCTTCCTTTCGAAAATGTCCAGTTTGTCCTGGTCTCGTTTACTCAGTGGCCAGGTCTCGGAAGAATACGTCAAGACCGGCCGAATTGTGGTTTTGTACAATTCTATTTTAGACTTCCTGGACAGCAGTTTTGATTTAAGGAGCTTTTGAAGCCCAAAGTAGGCCCGATTTGAGGATGTGATTCTCTTACTTATTTCATCGCTGACACTATTTTTATCCGTTATGAGAGATCCAAGGTACGTGAAAATATTAACAGTTTCAAAGGAGTAATCTTCAATGGACAGGTGACCAGTGTGTGATACAGGAGAGGTGGGGTCTGATACAAGATATTTTGTTTTTCCCTGATTGACAATCAGGCCAACTTCTCTGGCCGCTCTTTCTAGTCTCAAGAAAGTGTCTCTTAGAGTCTCCTCGTCTCTTGTGACAATGTCAATGTCGTCCGCGTATGCCAGCAGTTGTACCGACCCACCGAATATGGTGTCTAAAATGGTAAAACCCGAGTCTCTGATAGCTTTTTCCAGTGCTATGTTGAAAAGGAGGCAGGCAAGGGCATCTCCCTGACGAAGGCCATTCTGTGTACCAAATGAGTCAGACAAATCCGTCTGCACTCTCACCTGACATTCTACCCTAGACATGGACACCTCCGTCATCCTAACAAGTTTGTCAGGAATGTTGAATTCTCGCATTGCGCTATACAGTTTATTTCTATATATGCTGTCATAAGCAGCCTTAAAGTCAATAAACAGGTGGTGCGTCTCCACATTGAATTCGCGTGTCTTTTCAAGGATTTGCCTTAGGGTGAATATCTGGTCAGCACATGATCTATTCGGCCTGAAGCCACACTGATAGTCACCGATAACGAGTTCTGTATAATGGGAAAGCTTTTCAAAGAGCACATTGGAGAAAACCTTGTAGGCTGAATTAAGTAGTGTTATGCCTCGGTAGTTGGAACATTCTATTTGATCGCCTTTTTTATGTAGGGGGCATATGATTCCCTTGTTCCACTCATCGGGCAAGCTTTCTTCCGACCAGATTTGGCAGAGAATTCCATGAAACATGTCCAGGAGTGTTTCGCCAGCATTTTTTAACAGTTCTGCGGGAATCTCATCAGTACCCGCGGCCTTGTTGTTTTTGAGTTTATCAATGGCCTTTTTTACCTCCGCTCTGGTAGGCTGTTGGTCATCCTCAGCGGCTTCTTGCTGTCGAACTTGTGGCGTCTCTCTTGCAGTCCCAGTATCAGTGGGATTTAAGAGAGAATCAAAATGCTCCACCCATCTGCACAAAACGGCCTGTCTTTCGCAGATGATGTTTCCATCCCGGCTTCTACACATGTTAACCCGGGGCTTGAAATCTTTTTGCATGTTCACTTTCTTATAGAACATTCTGCTGTTGTGGACGCTATTATAGTTTTGTGCTTGTCTGATCTCGTTTTTCATAAATTCTCTTTTCTTTCTGCGATGAAGCCTTTTCTCCTCCCTTCTTTTACGCCTGTAATTCTCTCTGGACTGTCTGGTGGCGTTGCAATGCAACATTCTACTATATGCCTTGTTTTTCTCATGGGTCGCTTGGCGACACTCATCATCAAACCAATCTACGTTTCTGTTCGGTCTCGCTACACCTATTGTATTCCTCGCAGCAGCTTTTATGACTTCACTGCACTGCTCCCATCTTTCGTTTAGGTCTTGAGACGTGACACTGTTCAGACCATCCGTCACGGTGTCCATGAAGACCTCTCTCGTTTCTGTGATCTTGAGCTTCTCCGTGTCGAATCTCGCTGTGCGCCTTCCCCGCTCCTTTTTCATATTGGAGATTCTGGCCCTCAGCACGCACCCCAGAAGATAGTGATCAGAGTCAACATTAGCTCCTCTTTATGCCCTCGTGTCCATGAGATTGGATTTGTGCCTGGAATCTATCAGAATGTGGTCTATCTGATTGACAGTTCTTCCATCGGGCGACTTCCATGTTCCCAGGTGTATTCGTTTGTGTGGGAAAAGGGTTGTTCCAATTGTCATATTGTGGGAGGCCGCTAGCTCAACGAGTCTCACTCCATTGTTGTTAGACACATCGTGGAGGCCAAATTTTCCTATATATGGGCGATATATATCTTCTTTACCAACCTTGGCGTTCAGGTCACCTACTATAATTTTAATGTCATGTGTTGGGCATCTGCTTATAGTGTCTGACAGTCTGTCGTAGAACTCATCCTTAATTTCATCTGCTGCGTCTTCGGTTGGTGCGTATGTATTAATGAGGCTTATGTTGACAGATATTTGGGGGCACAATAGAGGCTCCGTAGTTCACCCTTGGGACAGACTTCGTAGTATGAGTATGGCTTTGTTTAGTGTTAAAATTGTATTTTTTTTAATAAATAGCAAATAGGTATAATATAATAGTTGTAATTTGGGGCACTTCATGTAGGTTATTAGTTAGTTTCTTACATTCCCGGGTAAAGGACGGCAAAGTGTAAAATAAAGAGTCCCTCGCGCCCTCTCGATTTTCTGCAGCAAAGGGGCTGAGAAAACGAAGGTGTATCACATGTAATTCAAGTAGAGAAATGTGGGATAAATTGGCAGTTATATATGAACCAAAATCTAATGTTAATGTACATCTATACCAGCAGAAATTCTTTACTTTGCCGTATGAGGAACCGGCTACATTGTTTATAGCTAAATTAGAAGAATTACAGAACCAACTTTAAATGATGGGTGAAGAGATGTCCGAAAAGATGGTGATGGCAAAATTTTTGATAACACTGCCTGACAAATATAAACACTTCATCTCAGCTTGGGAGTCAGTATCACCTGAAAAACAAAATCTAAAGGATTTGACATCAAGACTGATATTAGAGGAGCAAAGATGTACCAAGTCGGAAATTGAAGAATCAGCGGCGCTTATTATTGGAAATAAATATAAAAGAAAAGAATCTACATTTGAAGGATCCTATAAAAACACTAACATAAGATGTTTTAGCTGCGGCAAAAATGGTCATATGCAAAAAGATTGCAGAGTGAAAAGAAATGATAAGCTATATGTCTGTCATTATTGTAAAAAACCCGGTCACTTAATAAAGGACTGTAGATATAAATTTTCGTCGGAAAACAGTAATAATGAAAATTTAAATAATAGAAATGCTTATTTTGTGAATGTCTACAAAATAAAGATGTATGGATAGTGGACACAGGAGCAAGTGAACATTTGTGCAAAGATAGAAATATATTTTCAAATTATCAAGACCTTGTTTGTGAAAAGTATGTCACTGTCAGAAACGGAGATAACTTAAAAGTATTAGGAATCGGCGAAATAAAGTTGTCAGCCTATGATAGATAACGCAATCCTGCTACCATCGATGATGTATGGTTGTGAAACGTGGACATGGACGAAAAAAGAAGAATGTAGTATAAATGCAGTAGAGATGAAATCTCTACGAAGAATATGTGGAAAAACTTTATGGGATATGGAAAGGAATGAAAATATTAGGAAAGAATGTGGTATGGAAGTAAGTGTTGTGACAAAGATGAAAGTTAATAAGTTGAGATGGTTTGGGCATGTGGAAAGAATGGATGCAAACAGAATGACAAAGAGAATTCATAAGGCTGAAAGGAAAGGTGTAAGAAAGCGTGGTCGACCGAGAATGACGTGGATCGAACACATCGATTCCGTCCTCAAGGAAGGCCAGGTAAGAAGTAAAAGAAATAGGAGAAGCTGTATGAGAAATAGTATGTCGGTAGAAGAAGCGAAAGAAGTATGCTTCAAGAAATTGTTAAATTTGACCTATTTTGAAGCAGGTATAAAGAAAGTAAAAATATGTTTAACATAATATTTTTTAAGATTGTATGCCATAAAAATGATGGAATAATCAGTTCTGTATGATATAAAGCATAAAAATGCAATTTTGACGTCAACAAATTACATAGAGTGCCGCGAAAAACATTACAAAATCTCATAAAATGAGAAAAGGGTTACAAATACCAGTATTGTATTTGATGGCCGTAAAGCCAAAGTTTTAGGCTAGTGATTAGAAAAAGTGGTCAAAAATACAGATGAACAATAATAAAAGAGAGTGCTAAAGGAAACTGATTCTAAATTTATGGAAAATTTGGAACACCGAAACCGATAGAGAGATCGATTGCAGTTTTCTTTTCAAAAGCAATATTTCATTTGATCTTTTACTTGTCGTCTGATGTGATGACAAAAAGTATACAAAATACCAGAAAACATGATTGAATAATTAGCTTGCAGGAGAAAAGACTCATAAAACCATTGGAATGAATTATTTTCTTATTACAAACGACGAGGAATCCCTATTAAAGGAGTCGCCGGTAATCTAGAAAAAACGACAAGTAACAATTATTTAGGTTTTTGTGCTTTCTCGATAATCTAGAAAAAACGACAAGTAACAATTATTTAGGTTTTTGTGCTTTCTCAAATCATCATACAAATTCTGACCAAATTGGAAAACATCTAGAAAAATGTAAAAAAACCCAATTGATATGTTCCAGGTGATTACAACAAAACTACTATTTTATCATTTCAAGATCTACGAAAAGATTAATTATAGTTATTCCAAATTATCACAGTCATAGCAATAGCAACATTTTCTAATGATTAAGGCATCAGAGCTCCAGGAAAAATGTTCCATGATAGATTGCTAAACTAAGCTAATAGGATTCTGCGACTGCGTTTCTTTCAGAAAATCTGATGGCCCTAAGTTATCTTTATTGTTAATGTTTGTGCGCTGACTGAGTTCCCATTTAAGATGGATCCCGTTACCTATGGAATTTTAATTTCTTATCCATATATTTATTGGATGAACAAATCTGTAATTTAAACTGTTATTACTAAAAGAATAGCTATTTCGCTCAAACTACACTTAATAAGCCGCTCGCCGCGGCGCACACTTTGGGAACACCTGATATACATCCTTTTTGTCAGTCTTTCTTTATTCATCCTCTTAACATGACCAAACCACCTAAAATTTCTCAATTAAATTTTAGTCATTATGCTAACATCCACTCCACATTCCTTTCTAATATCATCATTCCTCACCTTATCGATCAGTGTTTTCCGCATAGAGATCTCATTTCTACAGCAATTACACCAACTTACATATTTTTTGTCCATGTCCAGTTCACCCCCATAAATCATGGACGGTATCAGGATTGCATTGTGCATCAGGTGTTAAAGCAAGAAAAACAATAAAAAAAACGGCTTAGGTACCTACATCTTATCAATTAATACACCGACCTCGGTAGCCTAGAGGTATAGGCGTGGTTTTCAAATCACGAGGTCCCAGGTTTGATTCCCGGTTGGGTCAAAGTTTTCTCACTTGAAATTACTACCCGGGGTTGGCCTGTCTTAGATTGGACGGGATCGGTTGAAAAAAAAATTGCCCCAGGCAATAAGTTCTATGTACTTTGAATATAAAAGTGTTAATTAATTTATTTACATTTGTGGGAGTTTGTGTTCAACACACAATGATTTGTAGCAGCTCCTATACGCCATTGTTCGTGTACCGCACTCGGTACAAGGAACTGCAAGGTGCAGGCTCTAAAGAATTAGCCAGCTACCAAGGGGTACGCTATGTCGCTTGCGTAGGAGACGGGAACTCTCGACTATTACCACTACAGCAGGGTTACTCTCGAAACTCGATTCGAACCCAATTCCAATTTCAATCACAAACTCGATTCCAATTCCAAAACGGTACTCTTGAACCAAATTCCGTGCGATTGGAATCGGATTTGAGATTGGCGTTCCAAGCCGTGAAAACGTTTTCCTTTCAAGTTTGTTATTGCAATATTAAAATATTTTCGCTGTAAATTGGGAATTGATAATAATTGTTGTTATATCGCGTTATTCTCAAAGAAACTGAAAGGAAGTAAACCTGACACCCGTGAGTGGTATATTTTTTTTGAAACATAAAATAAGTCGACTTCGATTTACTAATAACTGTCCTACTTAACAAATTTAATAATTTGACGTTGCTATAATATTTAAGGATTATTGTTTTCTATAAATGGAAACACTCATTTATATTTCAAATATACATTTTGACGTTTCTGTATTAGAGTGTTGCGTTATTTGTTTACTTATATTTTATTATAATTATTAAAAATGCTAGCATTATTTATTTGCTGATTACTTTTTAAGAACGGGAGCATCTCATATTAATGGAAGAAAAACGGGTGGAAGCAAAACGTTTCACATCAATAATTGCGTTAAAGAAGCTGCAGAAAAATTCGTAGAGTGTGCCGAATCTTTAATCGCAACTACTGCTGCCATTCGTTCACGGTCTGCTGTGACGGCGGCAGCCTTGAGGGAGATTGCTAAGGAAAAAAATAAATTCCAACAGAAAATAGCTCTAATATTTTTTTTATTTTGTATTTTTTATAATTTAAATATCTAAAATAAATAGTCAATAAAATTATTATGTATTACATTAAATTACAATTCTGTTATTTTTACAAACCTTGACAATTGACATAATATACCTACTATTATATACGTGAAATTTGTAATAGAATTCACAATACAGAAGCTATTTATAATAAAATTGTTATTTCTTAAACTCTCTCAAATTATTCATATTCGTCTATGATGTGAATTCCACAGCTGATGAACTAAATCATATCTGGCTTGCATTCCTCTAAGTCATGAGCTGCAGAAAGAACTTTTGGTACTATGGGTATGGTTATTATGATTTTCATGAATTCCGTCGAGTTGCATGTTGTGCACACAAAATATCACTTCGTCTTTTATAGGTTTTCCCATACGAGGTTACAAAATCCCGTACAAGTCTTCATACACCTTTTTGATATTCTATTTGCTAAAAATTCCCCACTACTCATGCTAAACGCATTTTGCGAATATCTTGCTATTCAACGCAAGTTATTTCGTTGACGCATATCGACTGTAATGAGTATAAAATAATATCTCTTCATAACCAAATAAAAGTTTGAAATTTTTCCAAACAAAATAACATCGCAATAATTTCTCACGGTATAGCTAGGACAGGTACTTAGCCACGAGTTCAAAGTTCAGATGACACGCGCCCTTGGGCATATGTAGCATCCTCTGTCCACGAGGTCAGAGTATTTGAATCACGTTTCGTATGCGTGATAGATCATGTCCTTTTAAAATTACACGGAAAAGGCGGAACTAGAATTTAAGAGTACCTGCCTGGTCTCTAATTGGGTCCAGTGAGATTCCGCCATCTTGCTTTTACTAACAAATAATTTTAAGGGCGTGTAATTTTGTCCAATAAAGGACCGCGTCCGCCATCTTTTCCTGGAGTGGGGGTCATTCTATGCGGGTCCTTGCCACAAGAATCTTCAAGTAGCGCCCTCTTGCAAAACCGACCTCATCGAGTTAGGTCGACGCTAACGGGCTCCGTGGAATTAAATAACGCGTAATTAACCCGAATGAATATGTCGTAGTTGTCTTCATAGACATAAATAATAATAATAAATAACTCGTAATATTTCGGATTAAATTTCCTAAATTGTCTGAGGACAATAATAAAGTTTGAGTGAATTAAATAAATCATATAAAACAATAGGTTCAGTTAATATAAAAATCAATTAGATAAAAATTAGTACGGTGCTCAGTGTCTCACAATGCAACAATAAATCAATAACTTCTAAGTTACTACGTATACCAATAAGTAAGCCACTTCAATGGCTATAAGATAAAATATGAAAATTATATAACTCTATATTCGTTAAATATTATTTATAATTTATGATTCATAAATAATTTGTGCTGATTGTATTGTAAAAATGCAAAAACCATAATACATGAATAAAGTCTGTTGTTCTTTTAAAAGTAAAGTGACTTTTTCTGAAGAATTGAGGGTGTCAGGTCTGAGTCTTAGCGGACTTCCAACGATCATCCCTGGACAAAGTGCTCTATCCAATGATTACCTAAAGTTTTTAAATAAAATAAAATCATAAGAAAATACTTTAAAAGACTGATGCTAGCCGAGTAAATCTAAAGTGATTAAGTCCTTCCAACATTATCTCTCTCTGTGAGGAATTCATTTCGAAGGCTTCAACCTAATAAGTAATTAAAGTTCTTCACGAAGTGCTTCACTCCTAAGTGTGTTCCTGCCCACGTCTTCATCAGCGATTCTTCTGAGGTCGAGAACGAAGAGGTAAGGAGGTTCTATAGTCTCAAGTGAGGCAAGGAGAGGAAGAGATCTGTTTCATTGGCGCCCAACGTGGGGCAATTCCTGAGACCAGCCTGTGGCATCATCCAATCTATCAGCATTCGTCAACGTTAAAAAAAAAAGGTGCGTAATTATTAATAATAAAATTTTTAATTCAGTATAAAAATAAAATTATATACTTAATTGGTGAAACTATACTAGGATCAGACAAACAGTGTTGAAGTAACAGTCACAATGGATTCTGTATTCAAAAAAGAATCACCTATTATTTTATGCGCTTCACTGTTCTTTTGCCTAAATTTTGTTAGAGTTTCCAGATTTGACTCTTGTGTAGAATTCTGAGTGGGTTAAACGAGCAGTTTACACCCTCCGTCATAATCTTCCCTATTGTTCAAATAGTTTTATCCACATTTCCCACATGTTGCATTTTAGATTTGTTTATTCTGAATTAAAATTCTTTCTTTTGATTAAGATTTTTATTTGAAGGGTTCTTGTGTTTTATTTTTGTAACGAAAAATCACAGCTGCTCTTTTGGCAGAACATCCGCGACGTAAATCATAACCCACTTAAAAGTTTTATACATACCTATAGATTCCAGTCGACAGCTGTGCGGTCATGTCATTGACCTCAATTCGCCTCGCTCGTTTCCCGTAGAGAAAATATATATTATTATTACGCCGTGTGTTAAATAATTATTTTAGAAAAGTATTTTTACTGTTTGTAAAATTCATTCCGTTGTAATCTTCTCTTCTCTTCCTTCATATTAATTCGGATTGATTGTTTGTTTTTGTCTATTTGTTGTTTTGCGCGACACTTTAATGGGGTAACCACTGATCATCAACCAATTAAATACCGAATTCTTTTCTTCTTTTCCTCGTACGACGCCCGTTTACTCTTAATATGGAAGGTCCAATTTGTCGTATAGACTGTGCCACAAGAAGGACTCTGTCTAAGGCACTTACCGCGAGGAAAATAAACCCCGCTTCGTCCCTTGAAGGCATGAGGGAACAGTCGAGGATTTATAACGAGAGTCTAAACACTATTTTGGAAGGTGAATCATCTTCAGAAACAGCGGAAACAATTGTGTCATTTTCTGACCAAATACCTAACCCTCCTGTCACATTACAACCTGCCCCCGCTCATATATTGTCACCCGTGCATGAACACGACTTACCATTTACTCCAAGGATTCCTAGGGTAACTACCGTGCAACCATTAATCCCAGCTCCCGCACCAACCAATTTTTCTTCTTGGCCTGTCAAAAACTTCGATGGCAGTGGTGACGTTCGCGAATTTTTCACAAGATTAGAAGAGATATCCCGGTCCCGTAGGTATCCTGTCGAATACCTGGGGTCGGCTCTCCCGGAATTTCTATGTGATAAAGCCCTTGTATTTCATCGAACAACTTACCTAGAGTCCAATTCATGGCAATCGGTAAAATCTTCATTCGTAAAACGTTTTGAACTGCCTGATTCGGCAAATTATAAGCGGCTACAACTTTTATCGGCAGCTCAAAATCCGTCGGAAACCGCGGGAGATTTCATATCGCGCATTCTTGTTTTAAATCAGTCACTGGAATCTCCAGTTCGACAGGCCGACATTTTGAAAACTTTAAAGAGAGGACTAAATGCTCGATATGTCAACGCGTTGGTGGCCAGGAGGCCCACCACAATTTCCGAGCTGGAGGAGGTATGTCTTGAGTTGGAGGCTTTGACAGTCGTACCTCCCCCACCAACTCTTAACCCTACGAAACCACCTTTCAAGGGAGCTCCCCAAACTGCCGCTGTTGCAAGCCCTCTAAAACAAAAAATTAAGTGTTATAACTGTGGACGCCTAGGTCACATCTCCCGTGATTGTTTCCACAAGAAGGTGTTCGCAACCACCGGACCGCGGCCCCAAACACTTAAGCCTGGCTTACCTACTTCTACCAAGGGTTTCGTTCCCTCTCGACCAAATGTTTCGTTTCCCCTCTCATCTTCAACAGTCCCAAAAAACGTATAAGGAATCCCGCTCTCTGTTCTTCGCCCACACCAGAGGCCGCCCGGCGAGAAAGAGAGGCGTGGATTGACTGCGTAAAACTTTTCTTTTCTACTCTTAGTAAAAGTACACCCCATATTTCTAATGCAGAAGACGGCCGACCTTATCTACATTTTAAAGTTTCACAAGTTCCGTACAGCGGCCTCTTGGATACAGGAGCGCAAATGAACGTGATCGGCGGTCGACTGTACTCGTGTTTTGCCAACGCAGGATTCACCCCTGAATACTTGCCACAAAACATTCGAGGCGTAGATGACTCAATTATTAACACAATAGGTAAATTAGTGTTACCTTTGGACTTCGATAATAAAATTTTAAACACAACTTTCTTAATAGCCCCTTCGATACCAGACCAATTTATTTTGGGTATTCCGTTCTTGAAAAGAGCCAAACTTATTCCTCGTCTTATCCCTCGTGGCAATTACTTTTCGATTAATTCTATTCGCGATCATTCCGTGGGTATTGTTAAGCAACCCCCCCCTTGCCTGAATTCTGTTGATGATTTGTCTACAGACCAAAAATGCATTCTTGACATGGTAAAATCCGAATTCGAAGCCATTGCCTTTGAAAAGGTAGGGCTTGGACGTACTCATTTAGTCTCACATATAATTAATACTGAAGATAGTCCTCCCGTACGACAGCGTACATACCCTTGTTCCCATGTCAGGCGAGCTCAGCTGTGTTCTGAGGTGGACCTTATGTTAAGTTTAGATGTAATCGAGCCAGCCAGAAGCCCTTGGTTAAATTCCTGTTTTATAGTACCTAAAAAGGACGGTAGTGGCCGATTTGTTTTGGACCCTCGTAAATTAAATGAAGTTACTCGGGCAGACTCGTATAAATTACCTAACATTAATAGAATATTAGACAACCTCCGAGATACCAAGTTCTTATCCGCTCTTGACTTAAGTCATGGGTTTTGGCAAATGCCTCTCCATCCCGATAGTCGTTGCAAGACTGCCTTCTTCGTGGAAGGCCGAGGGCAGTTTAATTTCAAGGTCACGCCGTTTGGGCTCAGGAACATCCCTGCTGAGATGCAGCGTTTGATGGACCATCTGTTCTCAGATCTAGGACATCATGTGTTTGTATATTTAGACGATATATTGGTTTGCAATTCCAGTTTTAGCTCACACATTGAGACTTTACGTATAGTATTAAGCCGACTTCGCGAGGCTGGCCTTACCATTAAATTGAGTAAATCAGAATTCTGTAAGTCATCACTAACTTACCTGGGCCACGTAATAAATTCTAAGGGTATCCAGACCGATCCTTCCAAGATATCTGTGATGAAAGATTACCCTCGCCCTGCTTCGACTAAGGAAGTGCGTGCATTCGTTGGAATGTGTGCTTATTACCGAAAATTTATCCAGGATTTTTCCAAAATAGCCTCCCCTATGACCAAATTAACTAGCAGCAAATATAATGGTAAGAAATTTGAATGGTCTGAAGACGCTGAGAAGTCCTTTCTGGCTCTCAAGACTGCTATGACGTCAGCTCCCCTGTTACGCCCACCTAATTACGAGCTTCCTTATATACTCACCTGCGATGCGAGCGCCTTGAGCGTAGCCAGTTTTTTGTCTCAGAAGGACAAAGACGGTACTGAACATGTGATAGCTTACTATTCGAGGAAACTGTCGCCCCAGGAACGAAATTACAGTACGACAGAGCGTGAATTGTTATCGGTAGTAAATTCAGTCCATCATTTTCGCAGCTATCTAGAGGGCACCCACTTCACGGTGATAAGTGATCATGGCTGTCTCAAATTTCTGAATTCCATTTCTTCCCCAAATGGTCGTCTAGCCCGATGGGCCTGTCAACTTTCTCAATATAGTTACGATTTTGTTTTCAAGCGCGGTTGTGAAAATAATCTTGCTGACGGTCTGAGTCGGATTCCAGTTTCGGGCTTAACAGTTCCTGAACCTTTTACCGACGTAAGAGATCCAAGGTATAAGAGAATTTTCGCTTCATGTACTGAAAACCCCCAAAAATTTCCCAACTTCATGATAGCCGACGGCCATCTATATAGGTACTCTCGTCACAAGAAGGACTCTGTTACCAACATTTCTCCGTATCATTGGAAGCTAGTGGTGCCGTCCTGCCACTTATTAAAGCTTATTACTGACTACCACGAAAATCACTGTCATCCCGGAACCCAAAAGACATTCGAGCTTATTTCTAGGAATTATTATGGCATTGGCTTGTTGTCAGGTGTCAAACAAGTGGTTGGCATTTGCGAAAAGTGCAAGGCATACAAACACAATACTCAACCCCCTCATGGCATCTCCACCTACCCCAAACATCTAACCAGACCAATGGAGTCCTTGTCCCTTGACTTCATTGGCCCACTTCCACTATCCCATAAAAGAAACCAGTATATCCTGACTGTCATAGACAACTTCAGCAAATTCACTTGGGCATTTCCTTTGAGAGCGGCTAATTCCAGAAGTGTTATTCGATTGTTAGAAGAATTTATATTTTTACCATTTTCCACACCACGTATTGTAATCGCTGATAACGGAAGGCAATTTATTTCCCACGAATTTCGCTCCTTCCTACAATCTTATGGTATACAGGACATTCGGTACAACGCCTTCTATCACCCACAGCATAATGTTTCTGAGCGTTACAATCAGTCCATAATAACTTGTCTGGCCATGTTGGTAGAGAAATCCCAGAGAGATTGGTGCATTCATCTGCCCAAGATTTGTTCGTGTCTCAATTCCGTAAAAAATATTGCTACTAATGAAACCCCTCATCTTCTTATGTTCGGGTTTGAAAATATTCCCCACGCCTCTTTTTATCGTTTAGATCGGGTTAATCAAAATCATAATTCATCAAATACTGATCCTCTATCCCAAAGATTGAATGACATTTCTCAGTTAGAACAGTTGTATGAAAGTGTATCGTTGACTTTGGTTAAGGCATTTAATCAAAACGCAAGTCGTTACAATATGAGAAGACGAGACGTCGTATTGTCCATAGGTCAAATAGTCTGGCGACGAGCCTTCCTATTGTCTAACGCTTCACAGTATTTCTCTAAGAAACTGGCTCCGCGCTTTATCAAGTCAGAAGTAATAACCAAGGTGTCGCCAACAGTTTTTGAATTACGAGATCTAGAAACCGGCTCAACTGGACGGTTCCACGTCAAAGATATTGTCAAATTATCTTAAAAAAATGTTTCCCAAACGTGACTTGTTGTGCTAGGTGTTAGAGGAATCTTTCCCTAAGACAACGGTAGCAGTATAGTTTGATGGCAAGGCCCTGTTCTATACTCTACGAGTAGTAGTAGAATTTTGTATTTTCTTTTAATTCATAAAAGAAAAACTTAATCACAAGTCTCATTGTCCTATGAGTATAGGCAATGTTGATCACATACCCGGATAGTTCAGTGTGGGCTCCATGACTCAACCTTCAGTTGAATATCTAGACGGAGTGAAATTGGATAACCTCGTCTTCCAGCGGACCTGTGAGAGACGAAGGTGTCCCAGTAGGCTCTGGCTTAGCCCCCCTTCTTGCTTCAGGGCTACGACAGAGAGCAACCTACTTTTAAAAATTTACAGTTACCAGGAAGAAGCATGACCTCCCCTTTTATTATTAATTTTTTTATTTTCTTGCCCCGTTGCCTTACTGTAACGTCGCCTTGCGAAATTTTGGGCTGTCCGTCTCCTGACCTTTGGCAGATATTCCTCGTTACGTGTTTTACACCCACAGGATACCTCCGCTGGCTAGGAACGACATAGTTGTATAGTTTAAATTTTTTTTTTTTGCCTCTTCGGCTGTCTTTTTTTTTTATATGTTAAGATTACGAGTGGTGGAATAGACATTCGCTTGTTTTGAATCACCTAAGATAGTATAAGGATTTTGAGCACTTGAGTAAAGTTCTCTCCCTAGGTATATAACGATAGTATGATATATTACTGTTGTAAATGTAAATATGTCCAGTTTTAATTTTTTTTTAATGAATAAGTGGGACAGAGAGATTCTCGTTATTCCATTCCTATTCTTCTTCTTAGCTTCCAGCCTCCACTTCGGAACCGTGACCCCTTGATCACTCGTACCCCTTTTGTCATTAGAAGGAAAATTATAGCGTAACCTCTCCAAACCCCTGTCTGATACTGTTTAACCACAGTGTCATGCGAGAAGGTTCACGTTTGAAATTCTCATTATGCGCTTCACCAATTCGATGACGATGACTTTGGTTCCACTAAGAGAACCATACTTACTTCCGCCGTCGGCTCGCGCTTGATGAATCTCTTCACCTTATGATGGGTGATATATATATTCAGTTTTAGAAAAAACAATTTGTCCGTCAGGCTTTCGCTGGGTTTTTTTTCTTTTTTTTCCTTTTCTCGAGTGGAAAATATTTTTTTTTCCATCTCCTAGAGAATCACATCTATTGCTATAGTTGGGCTGCTTCGTTCCTTTATATTGTGCACCCAGCCGAGCGAAATTCTTACAATGATGCATATTCAGTTTTAGATAAAACAATTTATCAGTCAGGCTGTCGCTGGACATTTTTCCGAGTGGAGAATAATTCTTTTACTCCATCTCCTAAAGAATCCTATTTATTGCCATAAATCGGTTGCTTCATTCTTTTATATTGAGCTCACAGACGAGCGAAATTCTTACAATGACGTATATTCAGTTTAAGTAAAACAATTTGTCTGCGAGGCTGTCGCTGGGTTCTTTTCTTTCACTTTTTCGAATAGAAAATACATTTTTCCCATCTCCTAGAGAATCATATTTACTGCCATAATTTGGCTGCTTCGTTCTTTTATTGTGCTCACGGTCGAGCGAAATTTTCGCAATTTAAATTACTAGTGTGACGTCCAGAACTCTTGTTGGAGTCACCTAGTTATTGACGTAACTGCGAACACATGACCCCTTTCTTGTTGGCCATAAAGCTTCCGTACAGCCTCCCTCGAGGGCCACCATCTGTTGTTCCTTTCTTGTTGAACACCTCAAGTTTTCTCACAGTTAGAAGACTTTGTTGAGCGAGTTAAGAATGTACAGGAGAATAAATTATTGAAGATGCACGACAGGAATGTCGTGGCATGATTTGAGGATAATAGCCAAGAGCTAGTATTTGATGTATTGTGTGGAGGAACCCTGAATTGAAGTATATGAGGGGTTGTTTTTAGCGTATTGGATGCCGATTGGATCCAATCCGCTCTACATTATAGCTTAAATGGGCTTAGAAAACATAAAACTGTAAATATGTTTTGGTTTCCCAACCTCTCAAGATTGTTAAGACATGGAGTGTCGAAACTCTGGAGTTTTGGGTTTAACCATCTATAATTAAGCAACAGCTTATGTCAAAGCGACATCTTAAGTTGATCTTCCGTTAGACAACTTATGTCCAATAGCTGATAGATATTAAGTATGTAAATAATCTCATCCAAGTAAAGGACGTCTATCTCCTTTTCCTTTATGCAAAATAAGCCTGTAACTTAACGAATTCCATTCTGGGATATTAATTATAGTACAAAGTTTTCTCCGTTTTATTTTTAAAAAAACTGAGTGGCGCTCAAATTAGGTCTTGACTAACTAGAGATCTACTAGCATCGAGAAAATTATCCTCGTAATTCTGTAACATACTTTGGGCAATTACAGAACTAATTAAGTAATGTATATACTATATTTCGAAATCTTCAACTTGTCTGATTCTAAAGTATCGCCATATGATAACTTAAATTAGCTATCTTCAAACATTTTCAAAGATAGGCTGTGCATAACATCAAGTTTACCTGGAAAGTACCAGGAAGGTTACAGTGTATATAATAAGAAGTGAAGTGATGGCCAAGCGTCATATAGGACACTTGGTACGACAATTTAAATTCACTAATAAACATAAGTAAACAGCACAGATTAGGGTCTCACAAGTTGTATTGTATATAATCCATGTTTAGTATATAAGAAAAAAATATTTTTATTGTGTTATTTTATTGCAATGTATAATAGAAAAATTATAAACAAAAAAAAAAGAATATAATAGTATTACACATACAGGAAGTACCTGTTGAATTTATATGTAAGTAACTATTAAGTTTTGTTTGATATAATTAAATTTTCCCAGATGTGTGTTCGGGCCGGGCTATATCTGTTCAGTTTACGGGTCGCGAGATTTGGGTACCTTATGAATGAAATTTAGTAATCGTTGCAACGAATTTAAGTATATTAAGTATGAAATAGGACACGAAAGAGATGAATGTATTGAGCGTAAATGTTATGGACTGATTGAAGTACTCAGGTTTTCGTCCCGACAACTTGGCGCATCATTGACACTAGAGCTTGTCTTGGTCTGACACCTGACGCACACTGGGGAGATAAATGATTGTTTGAGGTGGCAGATGTTCACATACTAGCTATCCACCCCGAGTCGACTCGTCTTAGAAATAATTTAATTTATATATATAAAAATTTATTTTTTTTATTTTTGATTTAAATTGTTAAACAATATTAAGGAACCCAATGGGCATACTAGCTGTCATGTCCGGGGCCCTCCTTATACAAATAATTTTTTTTTTGGATTGATTAATTTTTTTTTTATTTGTTGTGTTGTGTGAGCGGTTGCGCCATGAGATACTAGCTGTGCCACCCGTGTAGGCACCTATAGGTAGTAAGAAATTTGGAATTCTAGTTTTCCACATAGACAAGCTGAAAGCCTTTCTTTTTTTTGCTTCTTTTTTTTCTTTTTTTTATAAGTTATAGTCGGGTGTAATGAGTATAAAATAATATCTCTTCATAACCAAATAAAAGTTTGAAATTTTTCCAAACAAAATAACATCGCAATAATTTCTCACGGTATAGCTAGGACAGGTACTTAGCCACGAGTTCAAAGTTCAGATGACACGCGCCCTTGGGCATATGTAGCATCCTCTGTCCACGAGGTCAGAGTATTTGAATCACGTTTCGTATGCGTGATAGATCATGTCCTTTTAAAATTACACGGAAAAGGCGGAACTAGAATTTAAGAGTACCTGCCTGGTCTCTAATTGGGTCCAGTGAGATTCCGCCATCTTGCTTTTACTAACAAATAATTTTAAGGGCGTGTAATTTTGTCCAATAAAGGACCGCGTCCGCCATCTTTTCCTGGAGTGGGGGTCATTCTATGCGGGTCCTTGCCACAAGAATCTTCAAGTAGCGCCCTCTTGCAAAACCGACCTCATCGAGTTAGGTCGACGCTAACGGGCTCCGTGGAATTAAATAACGCGTAATTAACCCGAATGAATATGTCGTAGTTGTCTTCATAGACATAAATAATAATAATAAATAACTCGTAATATTTCGGATTAAATTTCCTAAATTGTCTGAGGACAATAATAAAGTTTGAGTGAATTAAATAAATCATATAAAACAATAGGTTCAGTTAATATAAAAATCAATTAGATAAAAATTAGTACGGTGCTCAGTGTCTCACAATGCAACAATAAATCAATAACTTCTAAGTTACTACGTATACCAATAAGTAAGCCACTTCAATGGCTATAAGATAAAATATGAAAATTATATAACTCTATATTCGTTAAATATTATTTATAATTTATGATTCATAAATAATTTGTGCTGATTGTATTGTAAAAATGCAAAAACCATAATACATGAATAAAGTCTGTTGTTCTTTTAAAAGTAAAGTGACTTTTTCTGAAGAATTGAGGGTGTCAGGTCTGAGTCTTAGCGGACTTCCAACGATCATCCCTGGACAAAGTGCTCTATCCAATGATTACCTAAAGTTTTTAAATAAAATAAAATCATAAGAAAATACTTTAAAAGACTGATGCTAGCCGAGTAAATCTAAAGTGATTAAGTCCTTCCAACATTATCTCTCTCTGTGAGGAATTCATTTCGAAGGCTTCAACCTAATAAGTAATTAAAGTTCTTCACGAAGTGCTTCACTCCTAAGTGTGTTCCTGCCCACGTCTTCATCAGCGATTCTTCTGAGGTCGAGAACGAAGAGGTAAGGAGGTTCTATAGTCTCAAGTGAGGCAAGGAGAGGAAGAGATCTGTTTCACGACTTGATGCGCGTTTTCCAAAATATTAAAAAATAATACAAGACGAGCCATTTTTTTAAGTAATATAATTAAAATACGTCTTCTCGATTTCAAAAAAGTTACTTTCTTGCGATCTTGTAAATAATGACAGTTAGACGATTCCAACACAATTTCGTGGAATCGAGAAGTTGTCAAAACGACGTCAAGAGTACCAATTTTCAAATTTTACACGATTTCACATGTTCTTCAAATCACCACTCGATTTGAATCCAATCGTGCGCTAGCGTCGCATTTCAAGAGTACCATTTTGGGATTTTACGATTTTAGGATTGGAATCGAGTTTCAAGAGTAGCCGTGCAGACCCTACTCAGTGTGGCTATTCTGTAGCAAGTGTAGGGTAGTCACTTAAAAAAAAGTCAAGCCAACCAACCTCCTCTTTCACGACACAAGCTTTTAGTATCTTACTGTGAAATTACTGCACAGATTCATTTTTAATAGGTATCTACTATAAAAATATGCCATGAGGTTGCCGGCGAAGAATAGAACCTCTGCTCTTTTTGCTGATTTTTCGAGCATCCTGTAAGAGGCAGGAAATCGAAAAATCAGATCGGAACCGTGAGGTTGACCAATTCACGTCCTTAAATTTCAACTGATGGTCAGAAAAGGCACAATGAGCCTCGGACGCCTTCAAGCGCAATGGAGAGCTCTCGATACCTCCAGATGCTCCGGAGTGGGGCTTAGGCCCCCGCATTGCTGGTTGGTTTGGGGGTAGTTCGCGGCGGGCTTGATTTGTCCGGGGCCAGCTTTTTGGTTTGATTGCTTCGATCGAGCTAGGAGGTCGGTTTCGTGCAGGTCGGGTTTGCTGCGGATTGGTCTCCACCGGGCTGGCTTGCGGTGTGCGGAGAATTAATTCGCCTTAAAGGGAGAATGTATGTATGTATGTAATAATAATAATAATACTAAGATAACTTATATTAAGAGCGCCGTTTTGTGGCCTAGAGGTCGCCTCAAGGGCGCTGTACTAACTACACAAAGACAAAATTTACATTAACATTAATGGATTAAATAATATTATCTAATTTCATAGACAATTATTATGCATATTATGAGACATACAATAATTATTATTATTCAAGATAAAGGATAACCTGGATATGTTTTTTGGAACAAGAATGTATTTAATGCTTTCTTAAACCCGTCTAAGAGAAAACAAGGTGAAAAGTTCTGCTATGTATATTGGGGCCATATTATGAAGTGCTGTAAAAACTAGGAGACATATTTTGAATTCAATGCGCTCTGGACCTTTCAACCAGTGAAGATTGTGTAGAGTGGGTGAAATGTGGGAAAAGCGGTGAACTGGATAAGTTGTAACTTATTGAGTTGGTATTGCGGTAGATTCACAAGTATTGCATTGCAGTAATCCACTCGAGAGACGATCAGCGCATTAACTAAGGTTTTGGCCACTTCTGATGTAGAGAGACAGCGCCGAATGGGTTTGAGTTGCCAATGCGGTGTTCACATGCACGAGGCGATATAAGGCCAGACGATTTCGCTTGCATAAAAGAAGCATAAAAGAATTCGCCACTTTTGAAGGTACATGAGTCAAAATAATCATATTTCAGTTTAAATAAGTTCAGTAATAATTGTTAAGTTCACAGACTGTTTCGACTTTTCAATTTTTTTATATGAAACATATATATAGAATTTATATAAAGATTGGTAAATAAGCATTTAATTAATTAATGTGATAACAATTAATTGAAGTATTTTGATAAAGACATTTTACTATTCATGGTTCATGTAAAAATGGAATTATTTATATATCCTGTCTTAACACAAAGGGAGCATGGATATTTATTATATTAAAGTACCAAATTTGATTTCAAGATATAAAGTGTTCCTTTCTGCCATAGATTAGGTATATCATTAGAGAGATCTCCTCACTTGTAAGGTAGTAGAAAGAAACACTTCGTCACCAATATTGCAGGAACGTGTAATTTCATACTTTTTTTTCACTTAACGGTAAAACTACCAATATATATGCTCCTAAAATAGGAATGAAACTGCTGTAAAAAAAAGAAGATAAATTTGAATGCAATCATGTGACAACCATTCGATTGATGGAAAAAAAACACTTTCAAAAATATCAACTTACGGCGACGACTTGTTTCAATTTACCAAATAATGGAACTACATGTGCACTGACAAAATAAAATGAGTTTAACAGTTCTGCCGTCCTAAGCCAAAAGGCGTTATCTCAACAAAACCTACTTTCGAGATAATTGATATTTTGTAAAAATCATTTTCGCACTAACTTTTAATAAAAAAAATGTATATATTTTTATTGCTTTTAACACTATTTCATGTCTATTTATTAAAAGTGTAAACAAAATATCACTACATTATGTATTTCAGTGTTTTTTTATGAGATACCGCCATTTTACTTAAAATATTTTGATTTAAAAAGTGAGTTAACGCTTTCGCTCTTAGGCTTAGTATGCAATTTTCTATACAAAAATGGAAATATTCAGTACAGTGAAAAATTGATAGTTCTATTTTGATAATAAGGTCGATTTATTTTTTTTTAAATAATTTTCATATATTAAAAACAAATTACGATGAATTAAAAAATGATAGGATGTTTTATTCGAACAAAAAAAAATACTCAAACGTTGCGAGTTTTCTCCAAAAACTCTATCTGTTTTCAGGTCTTATAGGGTTTGGAGTAATTTCAGAATACCATATTTTTGCTTTTGAAATTTCGATCGGGTTAGTTTTTTTTCATTTTCAGAACATTTTCTTTTATAATTTTACATCCGACGATACTGGCTGTTATAAAATCATTTTCGAACCTAGTTTTATAGATCAAATCGTAGCTGCATCTATTTACTTCGACTTGCACAATATCATTGATATTAGGGCGCGGTGAAAATCGAGAAAGCTTGTATTGTGTAGTATAGTCAAACCTTTCATAAAAGTCGTCTAGAGCCATTTTCTTAATCTTGACATTTTTTTCCGGTAGAACATACAGCTGGAAAAAAAATCTTCAAAAAACATCACAGCGAGCAGGTTAATCGTAATTGTTAATAGACAAAAATACCCATGTAAGTACCAAATATATTTTTAGACTAATTAAACCCATACTTGTAAACAAATTAACGTCCACATTCCTGTAGAACTATGGATATATCTCCGGTAATCAAAACAAATTGTTAAATTTGCGGAATATAAAGATAAACTGAAGAGTGTCGAGAGAGAAAACAATAATTGTCGATAAATTAAAACTATGAGATAATTAAATTTTAATGCTTAGGTAAAACTTATTTATTTATTCAAGATTTCAACGGCTAAGAGCCTTTTACATTAGTTATTTTTTAAACATACAGAAACAATAGACAACTTAATAAAATAAACTACGCAGTATCTCCTGATCCAGTGTAACCAAGTACGTGTCGCTCCATGATTTCATTATAAAGCGATATCTCAGGAAGCCAAATACATTTAAAAAATTTCTTTTGTAAAAAATACGAAGCATCGAGGCGGCAACTCCAAAATCCTTCGGAACAGAAACTTAATTACTGCCTTTTACCTTAGTAATTATGTTTGTGCTACGATCCCTATTTCCTTAGCCTTTTTCATGTATCTTTGACATACGGCTCTTTAGCTTCACAAAAATGGCATACGGCTAAATTTCTTCAAAATTTAGAGTAAACTTGAGATACGAAATATATTCTTACGTGTTTTTTTCTATGTTTTATATGAGATATGAATTTTTGGCTTAGTCGAATAGATACAGACTGGTGTCAGCTATCAGAAGCGATAAAAAACAAAAAATCGATTATTTTTGAGATACCGCCATTTGGCTTAGCACGGCAGAGTTGCTATTGACTATCTAATTATTGGTGATATTTTTTCAGATTTTTTAAGTGGAAGGAAGAAGTCGAAGCGGCTACATTATCCTCTTATGTAGTTGGAAGTAATAAAAATTTGAAAAATGGGTTACCAAAAAATATTTTGTTTAAAAGTGGGCAAACACACAGTATATTATTATATTATCTAGGGGCAAACACTACGCTGTGCGCATGCGTAATAATGATGGAATCCTATTGGTGGCCGTGGTTCGGTCTGGAGACGCTCGTGATTCCCTGCACCAACCGCTGCAACTTCAGGTTCATTCCGACACTAGCGGCATTTTAGTGCGCTTTTCTATAATAGTATATAGACCATTAACGGCCACGTGGATTTTGACATTAGCCTGGAGGGATAAACATAAACAAAAAGTTCAAGAGTTGGTATGAGTGTGTTTATCGGGTCACGGATAGAGCGAATCTACAGATGTTACGAGTCAATTAGAGTATACGATAAATAAATAAATGTCAAAATTTGAGAAAAAAGCAATGATCTATATACTATTTACCATATTTATTTTTTATTTTGGCTAACATTTCACAAAATATCATTGCTTAACATAATAAGAAACAAAAAAATCACATAAATTTTAATTATGATAGATAGCTGATTAATAAATTAATGAATTCTACGCAACAGCAACGTTGCTTTTACAAAACATATAAGTATTCTAAGTAAATAACTAGTTGATATAAATAGATATAGATCAAATGGAACAGTTAGACACAAAAATCAATTTTCAGATAACAAAAAATATGGGTTTGATAAATAAAATTATAAAAAACAATTATTATGACCGAGAAGAATCATTGATAATTATAAAGGAAAAAAATATTTCAACGTGTAGGTACTTAATTATAAGATATTAATAATTAATACGAACAATACAAAATTTCTGTATTTTACAAGAAAAATAAAATATAATAGTGTTTTATTCCTGGAAAGTGTCACAAAACTGACTAAAGTGAACCAGGCAACCGATTCCGATCACTATTGATTCGGGCAGTTCGGGTCGCTATGCAAAATAATTTGTTACGCATCACTATGGTTTATGGATGTGTGGTGTGTGTGTGTCGCCATGGCACTCATGGCAGTCATGGCTCATGGCAGCCGTTGTCCCTCCAGCCAATGTCAGATGACGTCATCCTTTAATGGTCTATACCGCTTGCGGCAAACTAGACACTTCCTTCCTATCTATATTCAGTGATTTTGGCTAAAAGTTTACGCCAAGCCATCTGTCAGAATAAATATTATTATTATTTTTTTTTTTTTTTTTTTTTTTTTTTTTTTTTATTAAAAAATATATACAAGTACAAAACATATAGGTACATTAACAAATATATCAAAATGAAAAAGTCAATTTTATATGCCCCATTTGAAGTTAGAAACTTGTGTATGGGGCAATTAAAAAAAAAACTTAAATGGTTAGAGCAATTATTTACAAACAAATTCACAGCAAATTAGAATAAAATAGGTGAAATCAAATATAAGCAATTTACAATTATTCCTTACACACATACAGATAATAAGTAAAAGTTTTTTTTTTTTTTTTTTTTTTTTTTTTTTTTTTATTTATTTATTTATTTATTTTTTTAATATATTTTTAAATTATTTTTTTTATTTTTATTTTTTTTTTATTTATTTATTTTTTTTTTTTTTTTTTTGTTTTTTTTTTTCTCAATATTTTAAATTTTTATATTGTCTTTTACCACTCGGAAAACCTATTTTGATAGGTATATCATGTTTGTCTTGCATAAAATATTCAAAACAGTTTAAAAACTCTTTTGAACAAGGTTCATGTGCACTAAGGTAGATTTAGAGTCTTCTTTTCTTTCAGTTTGTTTTTAAATTTCTTGAAACATTTTTCCTTCTTTATATCCCTCGATAGACTATTAAAATACTTGGTACCAAGATAAACATAATGGTGTTGTGCAATTGTTTTTTTGCACAGTGGTACCATCAAGTTCCCACTCATGCAGGATCGTTGGCTCCGTACCACTTCACCAGTCTGATATTTGAAGGTCTCTTTGTGTACCTGTAGCGTAGCAATATTTTTGTATATTTCATCTATACTAGGCACCCTAAAAATATCAAACAGTTCATCAGTAGGGAATGATCTTTTTTTCTTAAGTATGATTTTAATCAGTAGTTTCTGTACCACATGGAGAGGCCGCACATTGGTTGGGTATGTTCCCCCCCATGCTACAATGCCATAAGCTAATATTGTATGCACAAATGCATAGTAAACCACTCTCAATGACTGTATAGACATGATATTTCTGAGTCTTAGAAAAATGTAAATCATTTTGCGCAATCTATTTACGGTTGACTCTATATGGTTTTTCCATTTCATGTCTTGATCTATTGTGATGCCCAGATATCTGACTGACTTCTTACATAAGAGGGTTGTGCATCCCCGCATGTTGCACGATGAACCACAACATGCCCCATCGTGAACCCTCACCGACAGATCCTGAGGTATCTGAGATGGCATCAAAGAGAACGGTATCACCACTGTCTTATCCGCATTCATTGAGAGTATGTTATCGTCAAACCATTTCTTAATTATATTAATATGACGATTTGCTTTCTCAACTGTCTCGGTCCAACTATCGCCAGTCGTCAACATTACGGTATCATCAGCATAGGCAATTAACTTACTACCAATGTTCAGTTTGAAGATGTTATTAATATAAAGTATAAACAACAGAGGTCCCAGTACTGTCCCCTGGGGAACTCCATAGGTTGGGGTTCCAGGGTCACTCAGAACATTAGATAGTCTTACCATTTGTGTCCTATTCAAAATATACGATTTGAACCATAAAAATGCTTTATTTTGTATACCGATGTTTTTCAATTTATTTATTAGTTTTGAGTGTGATACACTATCAAACGCCTTACGTAGGTCAATAAATGTGCCAATGCATTTCTTATCATTATCTAAATTATTTATTATGCCTGACGTGAGTGACGCTATAGCATCGTGTGTACCACAGCCCGTCCTAAAACCGAACTGTCTATCGTCTAAGATAAAGTTTTCTTCAAGATAGGTCATGATTTGTTTTTTTACTATTTTTTCAATTACTTTAGCGATATTAGAAATAACAGATATGGGTCTATAATTTGTTGTTAATTCAGGATTTCCGGCTTTAAAAATAGGAGTTATAATAGCTTGTTTATAATTAGTTGGGAATTTTCCTACTTGTAAGCTTAAGTTTGTTATAAAAGTTATTGGAAGGCTTAAATAATTCCTAAATCTCTTTAGTAGAGAGGCACTAAACCCATCATATCCTGGTGCTGAACCATCCCTTAGTGTCATTATCATGCTCTCAACTTCATCTTTTTCAACTCGAGAAAAAACTGTGAAGGCAATGTCAGTATTTTCATTTAGATTGTGGTGTATATTCTGATCTTTAGAGTCTTTGTTGGTCCTTTCTGCTTCAACAATTCTTCTTGCGAGATTCCTGCCTACATCAAGGAAAAACTGGTTAAATATGTTAGAGCATCGTTTTGTCTCCTTTACTACATCAATTTTAACATTTTCATGGTTTATTACATTTATTGTATTTTGTCTGCCTCTATCTCCATCCAATATTTCATTAATAATCTTCCACTTAGCTTTAGTATTATTGTAATTTTCATTCATTTTATTTTTATAGTACACTTCCTTAGCATGCTTAATTAACAAGTTTAATTTGCTTTGGTATTTCTTATATAAGGATAAATAGTGTAAGTTGTTTGGTGATCTTTTTATATTGCGATATAGTTTTTCTTTTTTTCTAATTGAATTTACTAAACCAACAGTGATCCATGGTTTAATCGGTCTATTTTTTGAGTTTATTTTTATATTTTTATTTGTGCAATTTTCTGAAATGATTCTAGTCAATGTAGACTCAAAGGCATTAACAGCAAGGTCAACATCGACTTCGGATATAACATTCGTCCAAGTTTCCCTTTTTAGAGCATTTTCAATAGCTTGATAGTCCATACTCTTTTTTTCCACATATTTGTATTTGAAGTCCATCTTCGATGACTGCATGTCATAATTGAAAATAGTTGCGTAGTGATCTGTTATACCACATCTCCATAAAACAGACTTTATATTATGAATATTGTTTGTGTTGGTCCATACGTGGTCCAAGCATGATGGGCGCTGCCCGTAACATTCACGTGTGTAAGTGTTAATGCACGATTTAAAATTAAGTTCGGTCATCATGTTAAGATATTCTGTTTTAATGAAACTATTTTTATCGTCCAATATATTAATGTTCATGTCTCCCACAACAATCGTAAACATATTATTGTTTCCTTTCAACATACAATATAGCTCCCTTAAAAACGATTCCATGTCAGAAGCATGTGTTCTGTATATTACAATTATTCGAAAAAGTCTTTTACAATAAATTAATTCCAATTTTATACAGTTTATATGTTGTATTATTATTTCCTCATATAACTTGACAGTACAGTCATCAGATATAAACACAGCTATACCCGAGTTTTTATTTATTTTATGTTTTGAGCAGTAATATTTGTAGCCTTTTAAACTATATGGTATCTCATTATAATTATGTGTCTCTGTCAAAGCAATGCATTGTATTCTATTTGTTAAATTATTTATTGATGTTGCAAATTCATCGAAATTTTTATTTATGCTTCTTATGTTCATTTGAAGTACGGAGAGACACTCTCTGGAACCAATAATTTTATTATACTCGTCTATATTATCACAGATCATTTCGTCTATAGTATTATAGTCATCTATGTTACTTCCAACGTCGTCATGCATGGCGAAAAATATTAAATGAATAAGAAGCATTTGTTATTAAAATAAGGCTACAATACCTGTCAATATATGTATATACGCACATTAGGGTACAACATATGTAGCCCACATTATATGTATAGACAAGAACATCCTGTGACATTCCATTTTCGACATAGTAACAGCAATACAATATCAATACACTCATAACCATTCTGACAATGGGGGGGTTAGACATTCCGTGAATCAAGCATAACATATCACAATAATCACACTCATTGAGCATGCTTAAGGCAAACACTATTCTGTTATTCACTACAACAAAAAAAACTGGGATGAAATCTGATAAGTAGGGACGAAACAATGTTATGTCATTCCCCTCCGGACAAAAAAAGCAAGAGTGAAGATAATAATTATTGATTTCACATGTAAATATCAATGTGTTTACATTAATTTTAATATTGTAAAATGCAGTTTCAACGCTAAATATAATTTCTTTTGGGCAATGTGAGGATGTGTAATATTTATATTTCATAGAGACCATAAAATACTTACAAGGGGAGCATTCAGCGCATGACAATAAATATTTCGCTGTGCAGTACATAATAGAGCAATAATATTGTTCTGTGGTGCAGCAACTAAGTGCCGAACTGTCTTCACGCGCTGACTGTAGTAAAACATAAACAAACATAGGTACGTCAACAGAGTATACATGCAATGACAGAACGCTACACTCACACAGAAACAATATAATAATTATTCCAATCATACAGCGCGTTCGGCATTCTACTACACGCTCTTCAACTACACAATTTATATTAATAATTTCTAGTCAATATTCCACTTTCGACATTGCTTGCTTGTAAGAACTTTCATAGTAGCTGCACAATTTATTATCCATGGCATTGTGTCCTACACTTATGTCTTTGTCAGTTTTGATTTTCTCTCGAACACAGTTAGCACATTCTGGTGGTTTGTCTTTTTTGTCGCACGCATCAAATCGGTGTCCAGATCCACAGTGGGAACAAGTCGGTGGGTTCATCTTTCTCAAACAGCTCATTGAGGCGTGTCCCAACTGTAAGCAGTGGAAACATCTGATAGTCGGATCAGCGTCTTTTACAGGTATTCGTTGGAATCCTACATATATATACTCCTTCTCCAGTAAGCATCTTCTAGCTGTGGGGGTCAGCTCTACTATAACGTTTTTAATATCCGGTTTCCTTTTAGATTGTATAGTTCTAATAAGGCGTATGTCACTCTGCTTTACACCAACACATTTCAGCTGTTTATTTTGCAAATATATGTCATTCGCTATTTCCGACTCTTCATAGTCCGCTACCAGGCCTTGAAGTATTAAGCGAGGTTTCTTTTTATTTACCACCTCGGCTTGACAAAACATATCAAGTTTTTCATTGACGATCTTCGCCAACAGTGTTGCATCTTCCTTTGTCGGACACCGTATAAGAAGTTTTTTTTTATTGTGTATTCCCTTCATATGTATCACCGATATTCCAATTTCAGAAGGTTTAATTTTTTTACGGATCTGTTTTTCGATATCTTCTATTGTGAAGAAATTTTCTCTATCTATCTTTTCCGAATGAGTATCATTAGCTGTCTTCTCCTGTGATTTTGGAGGATCTTTCTTCTTAGGATGAACAAACACTGAGTAACCTCCACCACTATTATCTGTCAAATTAAATGAAAATTTTAGGTACGTGTTGTTCGCTGTTGTTTTTTTTGATTATCGCTTTTGTGCCACTTTTTAGGAAAAACGCACGAATTTTTTTATAATTAATTCCACCCATAGAGTAGTATCAAATGGCTAACCATTATGACGTGCCTAGTTGGTTTGTGTCCATTTTATCTCCAACATTAACCAAACTTAAACCCAGTGCAGTGTTTGATAAGTTATTTTTTGTGTTGACAGGGCCGGGAAACCGCCAACAGGATTGCATTTAGATGTTTTGAAAGGCGACAAATTGATTCAAAAACTAATGCTGGATGAAAAGAAATGTTACTTATTTGGAAGGAATCCACAGATGAATGATTTTTGCATTGATCACGCTAGTTGTTCCAGAGTTCACGCAGCTTTCGTACACCATAAACATTTAAATAGAGCTTTTCTTGTCGACTTGGGAAGTAGTAAGTGTTTAAGTTCTTCTCTATAGTTATTAAGTTAAACTCAGGGTGATTATTAGGGTGAGAGTTCGCGGATTGATTCCATTTTTCAAATTCATTTTATTTAATTGGAAACACATCAACATTATCTACACATTGATAAAAATAACCATGTTATGGACTAATTTGGTAATATTTAATGTATTTCTTTCACAAAGTCAATTTAAAACTTGCCCTTTTTTCATATAAATATTTCCTCGCATGGATTTAATTTATCGATTCTCCAGTTAAGTTGTTTGGAAAATGAAAATGTTGCTGGTCGTTTAGTTGGTCAATTTGGTTAGGTTAGGGAATTTGAAAACATTCCCAGGTTAGAATTTCAAAAGAAAGTTTTTCTATGGTATACTTCTAGTTTACTTATTTAATAATAAAAAGTCCAAAAACAATATCAATATAAATCTACTTGGTAGCAAGTTCTTTGATTGTAGTAAGCTATTTGAAGTAAATTTTATAGGTATACAAAGGTGTCAGCATTGTATATAATTGCCTGAAGCAATTTTTTAGTCAACTGGTTTCGTTCAATCTGAAACAGGTCAGCTCTGGCATTTTCATGTGAAAAACGGTTCAATACCTTATACACAAAGATTATGACCCAACCAGAAATTAAGCCCGGGACCTCTTTGTTAGAAGTCTGGTTTAGTCTGTTTAGTGTAATATTCATTCTCTTGCTTCAGCTGCTTATTCCCGTGGCCCGGCGATTGGATCGGAGTATCCCTGCCCACTGCCCGGAGTGCGACAGGGTATGCCTGTCAAGGATAGGACTATACAGCCATAGTATGTGGCATAGAAGAAGACGATGATAAATCATTGCTGTTTGTGCACCTAAGGGCTTATTATTATTAATTCCTTTTGTAAAGATGAATTGTTTTCCACGTCCAAAGACTAGCAGTTGGCTATTGTTGTCTGTATTAACATCATCTGCAACTACAACTTGTTTGCCTCCTGCGGGGTGGACTCCCAGCTGTCCCTCCACCTCTTTGGTAGTCTGCTTGGGAGCCGTCTTCCATGGGGTTGGTTTTGCAACGTCATTTCATTTATTGCCGCCACTTGTTCTCGAGAACACTTTGTTTGTTGCTATTAACACGTTGAATGCCGTGTAGGTCACCGATGACCTCATAATGTCCTGATCATTGTGCCTCGTAGGTCACCCGTGACCTCACTTTAGAGATGTGTTTAAAAAGCATTTGAGCTCAGGCGCGTGATTTTCGCATTCTTTTGTAGTACTAGAATGACCGGAACAACGCTCAAGAACAATACTCTCAAGCGGGACTTAGATATTTTAGTAGGTACTCTTTGAATTTTTGAGAGGAAAAATGAAAACAGTGAACTTTCTCAATATCAACTTTTATTACAACTCAAATGAATTATAAAAACTTGCAGTGGTTGGTAGACTAGCGGTTACAACGCCGGCTTTCGTACTGTTTGGTGCGGACGTCGTGGTTTGATCCCAGGTGCCAACCATTTTCCCCTTTCACGACACAAGCTTTTGCTTACTGTGAAAGAGTCAAGGAGTGTATTTGTGTTCATTTTGAGTGAACACAGATTCATTTTATAAAAAAAAAAACTAAAAAAATTAACTCTAAATGTATACCTACTTTTTACTATCTCACAAGCGTTTATATTACAAAACAAGCAAAAATAATCATAAAACAACTTGAATGAATTGTAAAATTATATATACGAAACAAGAAAAATAATCACAAAAAAACGTAAAATTGAAAATATTATGTGAGTATGTAACAAATCTTGTAAGAATTTCTTTTTCGATACTATCAATTGCATTTAGATCTTCTTGAGAAAACATGTAATCGTCCATAATTACTTGTATTTCGTGAAAATCATTGTCTCCACTCAAATTTTTGTTTGTTTCCATATTTAACAGTCAATAAATAATAATTGTGAAAAACACAAAGTTTAAAGAAATAATACTTGAAATTAAATTAGAAGCAAAATAAAATCCGATAAAGAAGCGCGCATCTAACGACACTGTTAACCCGCGCAAGGTGAAAAGTACCTACACTGTCGAGATGCGTGACCGGTAACATGATCTCACGGGTTACGCGAATAGTAAATATGTTTTTGTCCCACAGCGTCACGGAGTGAATTTTCTTAATTTTCCTGGAAAATTTCAATCCCAAATTATAAAAGAAATACGTTTTATTGGTCACCGATGTCATTAAAGGATTTTTTTTTCCTTAAAAAATATGTTTTTTTTGTCGTAATCTCCTGATCTAGTGAACTTTTTGAGGCATATATCACACTCGTATGGTTTTTCACCACTATGTGTTCGCATATATGCTATTAAATTTCCTGATTCGTTGAACTTTTTGCGGCATATCTTACACTCGTATGGTTTTCACCACTATGAATACGCATATTATGTTTCTTTAAATTTTCTGAGCGACTGAACTTTTTGCGGCATAAATTACACTCGTATGGTTTCTCACCACTGTGTAGTGTGTACGCATATGTCTTATTAAATTTTCTGATCTATTAAACTTTTTGCGGCATATATCACACTCGTATGGTTTTTCACCACTATGTGTTCGCATATGTTTCTTTAAATCTCCTGATCTAGTGAACTTTTTGCGGCATATATCACAATCATATGGTTTTTCACCACTATGTGTTCGCATATGTGTCTTTAAAGGTCCTGAATGACTGAATTTTTTGCGGCATGAATCACACTCGTAAGGTTTTTCACCTGTATGTGTTCGCATATGTGTTATTAAATTTCCTGATATTGTGAACTTTTTGTGGCATATCTTACACTCGTATGGTTTTTCACCTGTATGTGTTCGCATATGTTTCTTTAAATCTCCTGATCTAGTGAACTTTTTGAGGCATATATCACACTCGTATGGTTTTTCACCTGTATGTATTCGCATATGTGTCTTTAAATGTCCTGATCTATTGAACTTTTTGCGGCATATATCACACTCGTATGGTTTTTCACCACTATGTGTACGCATATGTGTCTTTATAATTTCTGAGCGACTGAACTTTTTGCGGCATATATCACACTCGTATGGTTTTTCACCACTGTGTGTTCGCATATGTGTTATTAAATTTCCTGATATTGTGAACTTTTTGTGGCATATCTTACACTCGTATGGTTTTTCACCTGTATGTGTTCGCATATGTTTCTTTAAATCTCCTGATCTAGTGAACTTTTTGAGGCATATATCACACTCGTATGGTTTTTCACCTGTATGTATTCGCATATGTGTCTTTAAATGTCCTGATCTATTGAACTTTTTGCGGCATATATCACACTCGTATGGTTTTTCACCACTATGTGTACGCATATGTGTCTTTATAATTTCTGAGCGACTGAACTTTTTGCGGTATATATCACACTCGTATGGTTTTTCACCACTGTGTGTTCGCATATGTCTCATTAAATTTCCTGATCGACTGAATTGATCGTAGCATATATCACACTCGTATGGTTTTTTTCCAATCTGCATTTGCATATTAATATGTTTTTTATCACCAATAATAGTTCCTTTCGCATTATTACTATCGTGTGTCTTGGAAAGGGCTACGTTGACATTTATTAAAAAAATTTCAATTTCATTTTCCTCTAATTTATAAATGAGTATATTATTATCACTCTCACATAAGTCATTATCGTTTATAGATTTAGTATCCATTGTGACAGATATTGGAAAAGCTTTTTTGCAAGTATACAATAAGGCAAATAGTATTGTGCCAGAATGAAAGCGGTTCCAGGGGTGCGTCCAGAAACAACAACGAGTCACCCGTTGACATTTACATCCGTTCTTTTTAACATCGAGCGAGTCGCCGTGTGATCCAGGGTGAGGAAACTTCATACATATTTCTTTGTACAAAGTTGTAGTTCCCGAATCTTACACTCGAAGCGCTAAATACCTTTGCGTCATATCGCTGTTGCGTCTCTCCTAGTAAGTATACCATTAGTATACTTATGCGGTCCTGCTCACACGCACGCTCATTTGGATTGGGTAGCCTAGTATGTACAGGGAACCAGATTCGCGCTAAAAATTCAAATGGCGTCAACAATTCAAATGCGCCTAAAATTCAAATATATTCGGTTTGCAGAGGGTAAAATGGATTCGGGAGTGTGTGCGAGGATGTATGGGGAGCTCTGCCCCCCAAACCCCCCTAAATAATTATGTTCTAACCTAACCTAACCTATTTTTTTATGAATTTGGCTCAGCCAAAGTGAACACAAATACACTTTAGACATCTTTCACAGAAAAAAAACGGATAAATAGAAAAAAAAAACGAAAAAAAAGGTCCGCCCCCACTGGGATTCGAACCAACAACCATCATTACCAACGGCGGCGACTATAACCGTAGGACCATTGTGAACTTGATGGCGATGCCGAAAAACTTTAATATCTCCTGTTAGTGTCACGCATGCGCACTTTATGCAAGGATTCTATTGGTGCGAATCTGGTTCCCCGTACATACTAGGTTACCCATTTGGATTATATGATATGACGTTTGACGTTTTGTATTGTCTGTTGAGTGTGAGGTGTTCCACATAATACGTTTATTTTATTACTTTTCTGTTTAAAAACTTTGTTTAATATAGTTTAATTTGTTCGTGTTATTTTGTGAATGATGTTTGGAACACTATGGAAAATGCAAACACTTTGTTTCTTCTGCTGACATAATAATAAGGTGTATAAGAAAAATCCAATTAGAATATGTTGAATTGTGCGAGTGACGTTTTAAAAGTACGAATCTGATGTAAATTTGCCAACTTGGAATATATCCGGAGGTATGTGGAAATCATATTTATTATTTCAATTCCTCTATTTAAGAACACACAATTAATTGTTTTAAATTATCTGCCTTTCTCTCTAATGACTGATGTTTGGATTTGACTCATGTTTACGTGTCCCGTATTTATCGAGTACAATAGCATATTTTAACACATCTCTTGAAATCTCGTTATGTAACCAATATATTATCGTGCAATTATCAATAATACTGTTTTATTTGTTCAAGGTTTATGAGGAAGTAAGAAGTGTCAAATGAGATGAACCAACCTTTTGCAGTACAAGACCAAGATGGTGTTATGTGAAATAATTGATTTAATCATTATTAGCTTATAGCAAGAGAATACTATGGAGGGAGCGATAGGTATATTTGCTATTGTTCTCGCATGAAGCCGATTTTTAGACCTGTACGAACTTCACTTTTGTACCTTTTATGGCAGTCTGTGGAGCGATATTTGAATCAATTTGAATGGTGCGTTGTGTCAAAGTGACTTGTTCATGATAAAAGCTGTTTTTTTTCTCCAAAACATAAATTTGTTTGCATTATTTTGTGAATTAATATTCAACATTAAACATCATGTGGAAATGTAGTGTTTTTGAGTGCACAAGCGGCGATAAAGATAAAAAAAATTGGGTATTTCCATGCAAGGGTGAGAATCGAAGTTTATTTGTAATATATCATATATAACAACTTTTCTCTAATATTTCATAAACCTGATATATAAAGATGTATTCTTTTATTGTTATACGTCATTTATTATTGAAAAATTGAATTAAAAATAGTATTTTACTTAAAATAATGATTTGTTGTGTGTATGACATTTTATGTGTAGTGACGCCAAAACGGCTCATCGATGTTATAATCGAATAATTATTTTTGATAATTTTTTGACTTGTAAAGCTTTAATTATCGATATTGAATAAAAATTACATTTGTATATTTAAAATAAAATATGTATATTATATTTATCTTTCTGTGAAAAAAATAGTAATTTCGTACGGCATAATGAGCTATTTGTTAGCTTGATTCTGTGTGAACATTTTAGTATATCATGACAGAAAACAATATTGAATGTGAATTTAAATGATACACTTGTCTTATTTTCTAACTGTTTGTATGTTTTAAGATTTTTCAAAGATGATGGATGATGGGCAAAGGCAATGGATTGCAGCAGTAAAAAGGGAACATTGGACACCTAAACCTACTTCATGTATATCGTCGGGTCCGTACCGTACACTTCCATCCATCAAATATCCACCCTAGTCCTAGTGGATATATTATGCAAAAATTGGCATTGTAACAATAAAATCATTTATCTTGTAACATTAATTATCAAAGGAATATAAACATTTCCATTAAATGACATCTTTTTTTATTTTTATAACCTTATAATTAATGACAACCATTACGCATATCAGTTTTCTAAACTAAGTACATAATATGTGTATGATGAAAAATTCCGCCACGTTTCGACAAGCACTCATCATCTTCATTACTGCCTTGGTGTGAAGCCTGCTTTCACTTGAGCTTGTCAAAGCATCGTGAGATTTTTGATAACACACACACGCTGTGAAGTAATTCTTAACAAAATTACCATCATATCACCTACGTGAAAAAAAAAAAAAAATACTTATGCACTTTATTTCAAAAACAATTTATGATATAAGCGTTCTCATTCGATGGTTTTTAATGGGCTATGAAATTCGATGTAATTGTGTCATACATTGATCATCGATGACATCTGTAGCATTTATTTATTTATTTATTTACATGTATACGGCACCACTGTGCCTTTAACAGGTTATAAACATTAATTGAAAAATATCAATGGATTCCAAACATTGGTTCCCCAAGACATGCAAACGAGGCATAACCATATTGCGCAAATAATTAGTCTGGTGCGCGTCAATATGGAACAAATCAGTGCTTCGGGTAATACGGGTGGGTACTCTAAACTTTATCTCATTCAAGAGTTCTGGACAGTCGTATGTACAAGTTATTATTTTGTAAAGCAACATTAAATCGAAATAAATTCGTCGATTCTCCAATGGGGTGAGACCCGTTTGGGTATATAGGAATCTATAGTCCAGTTGCTCTCTTGGTATGCCCAAAAGGTAGTTAATATGGCGAAGAAACTTTTTTTGCACCCTTTCCAACCTATCGATGTGGACCGCGTAGCACGGCGACCATATAGGGGAAGCATACTCTAATACGCTCCGCACCAAGGACGTATAGAGGAGTGTCAGTGTATGTATGCTTCTAAACCCTTGAGTAGTCCGCAGGACAAACCCCAAAGCATGCATCGCCCTACCTGCCACATCCGAAATGTGTGCAGTGAAAGCTAGCTTACTATCAAAGGTAACCCCCAGGTCACGGATCTCGTTCACCCTTTCAAGCGGCAGCTCGTTTATCCGATATTGATAATCCACAATATTTCTGGCTCTCGAGAATCGTATGAATTGGCACTTTCCAATATTTAGGTGCAGGGAGTTATCAACACACCACGCGTACAGCTGGTTTAGGGCAGTTTGAACAACTTCACAGTCGCTCGTACACGTTATTTCCTTGAAAATTTTCATATCATCCGCAAAAAGCAGAACGCGCACATCAGAGAGTCTACATATAATATCATTGACAAAAATCAAAAACAGCATAGGACCAAGATGACTGCCTTGCGGCAGCCCACTTGTTGCGGCAAACGCTTCCGACACAACATCCCGTACCTTCACAGTCAACGTAACCTCGAGATAACTTTCGAACCATTCAAGCATACAGCCGTGGAAACCCAGAGCCCTCATTTTTGCTATTAGATGCTTATGTGATACCTTATCAAAAGCTTTACTAAAGTCGGTATAAACGCAGTCCACTTGCAGGCCACTCGAAAGGGCCTCCGCGATGTATGTCTCATAAGATGCCAGGCATGTCACTATAGTCCTCCCAGGTACAAACCCATGCTGCTCAGGAATTATCAGTTGATAGATTTCGGGAGCTATTCTATCGAGAACCAGAGATTCAAACAGTTTAGCAACGGCAGACTGTATGCATATGGGCCTATAATTAGCTATGTCGCATTTGTCGCCCTTTTTGAAAATGGGAGTAATATTTCCCTGCTTCCATAAACTTGGAAATATTCCCAAGGACAAAGACTTGTTAAAGATTACAGTCAAAGGAACCATGAGTGCATCAGCACAACCCTTGAGGAAAATTCCCGGGATCCCATCAGGTCCCGCCGATTTGTTGATATCTAGGCGCAATAGTCCGTTCATCACTTGTTCATAGCTCAAAACGCAGTCGGAGATGTTGGTCGATACGTTGTAGTTGTAAGAGACCTGACTCACACCCTTCCTGTCATATACCGATTTAAAGAATTGAGCAAACATGTTAACGACGTCTTGCCTGTTACTAACGACCGATCGATCAAAATACATTGACACCGGATAGTCAGAGTTACCCCTAGAAAGTGAATTTTTGAATTTCCAAAGCTTCTTAGAATCATTGACATATTCCTGTGCATCACGCAAGTAATTATCGTAGCAAGACTTCCGTAGTTTATTACACACATTTCTAAGGTCAGAAAAAACTTTATAATCAGACTGTTTCAGAGTTATTTTGTATCTAATATGAGCGTTTTTCTTTTCATATATTTTGAGTTTCAATTCTGAAGAGAACCATACGGGGAAAGAAGACTCTATAAGCCGTTGGTAAGGAGTGTTCAAATTCACCGCATCGAAAAGAATCTCATAGAACCTCGCAACAATGACATCAATATCATCACATCTAAGAAAAGTCCAATCTGATTCAAACAAATATTCTACAGTGTTAATGAAGTTACATTTTTTAAAATTATAAAAATAAACCGGACAACTAGGAGGCTGAATAACTGCCAAAACAAAGCCAATACTGAGCGGTGGGTGGTGTTCATCAATCGGCAGCAGCTCTTCCTCAGACCTTACAACCTCCACACCGTCATGGTTAGAAAGAATCAGGTCCAATATTCTATCTCTGGAATTGGGAATGGAGTTCAATTGGTTGAGGTCAAAAAAAGCTAAAGCACTCAGAAGTTCCTCCGCCGGCTCGCCAATGCTTCCGCTCTCCGTGTTGTTTTTCGAAGGCATCCAAGACAACTTCGGCAGATTGTAGTCACCCATAATCAAAAGTTTAGCAGTACGGTGCTTTGCTCTCAAATACTCGAGTGTCTCGTAGTGTGCTCTATAAACTTCCATGTCCGACAATGGAGGAATATAAACGGAGCCTATAATAATTCTTTGGGCAGGTGTATGGATCATCACGTAAACATGTTCCACATTATTCAGCCCCACTTTTATCTGCGATGCTGGAAAACACTTCTTTATTGCAATCAGGACGCCTCCTCCTCGTGTTTTGTTGCTGGACCGTGTGTTCCTGTCACAACGGAATACATTGTGATTTATGAAGCCAAGTTCGGGGTCCCTAATAGAACTATCAAGCCAGGTCTCGGTCAGAACGTAGATGTCATGTTCACATGTTGGGAGATTCTGTCTTAGGCTCTGAAGTTTGGTCCTAAGTCCTCGTACGTTCTGGTAATAAACACAAATTTTGCTAATTAGTTTTTTTTATGAATCGGTACTATTTTTGGCGATGAGTTGACAAACCTCACTGTTAGATTGGTTTCTCCGTTCAGCTTTCTATGTTCAACTTCTTCCCACAGCTCCCTAAGCTGCGATCTTTGCCTCTCGGTCAGGTCTTGTTTGACCGTTACGATTTTTGGTAGTCGAAATCTAGCAAAAAATATTGAGTTCGCAGCATCAGTATTAGCAAATATTACTTTCATAGGTCTACATTTATCACCATTTCTCATCCCAAGTCTCCGTACCCCGACCAAATCAGCTGCGTTTTCGACATCTGCTTCTCTCAAAAGGTCTAGTATCTGCTTTTTGTCCGCAATAGGCCCCTCACCCGGGGGCAAGGATGGGCTCACTTCTGGGACATTGAGGAATATAAGATTAGCCGATCTGGCGGTTCTGTCTGCCAACTCGGACAGTGCATCGCATATTGTTGCCGACCGATCGGCAAGTTCGTGCTCTGACCTCTTTTCAGGTTGACTTCGAAGAGCCTTAATCTCACCCTCTTGCACTCCGACGTGAACTGCCATCTCACTCAGCAAACTCATCATGCCATCATGAAGTGGAGATATTTTTCTTACACTGTCCCTGGTGAATTTACTACTCTCGCTGTTCAGCATTTCATTTATTGAACGCATTATCTCATTAGCGCGTCGCATAAAAGTTTGTGCAATGTTCGCGTTATTCTCCATTATGAAAACTGTTATATTTCTGCTCTTGCTTCAAATTAAGTAAAAAAGATACAGGAACTGTCTTTCAGCAGTCGTAATAGTGCAGTATATAGTCTGCAGTTGTAGGACTTACACCAAGGACAGTGCATACAAGCTTGTAGAATTCAGGCGTAACAAGTAGTATAAGTTGCCTGTGATCAGGAGCAGACTATCGTTAGCTGTTTTGTTGTTTTAATAGTTCGATCCTTCAACACCAGGTGGCATAGGTTACACCATAGGTGACTGAATGACACTGAGATTTCAGTGTGTATGTGTGCGCAATGTATCGTCTATTGATTTTTTTGACGTTGACAGTTGCAACAATTTGAATTTTTCAAAAACAAAATATGATGTACTCACGCATCAGTTGATGTTGCTAATATATGTGATCGTAAACAGCAGTTCGGGATATACTTTGATGGTTCGAAACGTTCTATATTAACTCTTAATTTACAAATTTTTCAGCTAAATGCACAAGCAAAAAAACTATGAACTTTGACTTTGACAACTTTTTGACAGATGGCATCCATATGGAGCCAACTTCACTTTATCACTTTTTATGGCCCTGTCCGCCATTTTTAGGCTTCATTTTTTCGCAATTGTGCTCCCTCCATAGTATTCTCTTGCTCTAAGATTATTAGTGTATACATTTTTTTGCAATAAAGATTTATTTAATACTGCATTTTTTTGGTTTTATTTTCGATTTTTAAGCAGAATTTTCAAAAGGATACGAAATTCGGTGGGTGGGTGGTCGGGTGGGTGGTGCTGTAGTTACATGAAAACGACGCTAGAGGCGCAGTAGTAGTATACTGTTGGCGGCCATTTTTTAGAATTACGCAAAAAGTGGTGGGGAGACGCTTATCTTATTACAGTATATTTATATTATCTTTGGTGTGATCACTCTAGCCGTTCACGACATCGTCCCCGTCCGACGCATAGATAATAATAGTACTGTAGTAAGATGTGCCACTTCTATGGTATTCCCGCGTAATTTGTTTTTTCTGCTACACTACTGTCACCATAGATTTACATATATACATATGTTATGTATATATGTAAATCTATGACTGTCACCCATCGACGAAGCGAGATTTTAAAATGTAAAAAAATACTCACAGTTCAAAAAGTGGCTACTCGCGGCGCTAGTAGTTCAAAAATAAAATGTCACTCCTTGCCAATGAGATGGAAAAGATTTTTGACACCCTTCTAAATGAGTATGTTTCAACCTAACAGAGTGTAGTGTTATCATTCGGGGAGGTGTCCGAAGAGGTATGGGGGGTTCCACCCCCCAAACCCCCCTTAAAAACTAAGTTCCAACCTTAACCTAACCTATTCAAATCGTAATGTTATCATTCGAGGAAGTTGTCAAATCCCTAATCTATTCAAATTGACTTAACTAAACGACAATGACCAGCAATATCTTCATTTTTCAAAAAAAAAAAAAAAAAACACCAATTTGTGAATCAAAAAATAAAATGTCACTCCATGAAAGAAAACTTTGTATGAGAAAATAGGCAACTTTTAAAATTGATTTTTTACTTAAAATTGGTTGATAAAATAATAATATGTACTTCAAAAATGTAAAAAAAAGGGGAAAAAAAATAAGGCCTACACCGGGAATCGAACTTACAACCATCAGTATGAAAGGCGGCGGTTATGACCACTCGTCCGCTGTGGTCTTAAGACGTCACGCCAAAAATTGATAATATGAGCTACCTATACATTCCCGATCCGCTAGTGATATGAAAGAACTACTAGCGCCGCGAGTAGCCACTTTTTGAACTGTGAGTATTTTTTACATTTTAAAATCTCGCATCGACGAAACGCACTAATAACAAACGCCATCTATCGAAATTCTTTCAAAGGTGCCGCCATCTACAGAAATTCTTTCAAACCTTATTTATTTATTTATTTCACGGCCTTTTACAGGAAAATAATAATTTGTACAAGAAAGATAGAGATTACATATACATATATACAGTACTTATATATAAATAATAATACAAGTGTATACAATAATTATGGCAAGTTAGAATACTTAACAACAATCAAGAAATACAGCGACAACAATACGGAATAGTATGATGCACACTGCACTGCACAGGTGCGTACACTCGTACATACACACTCAACCTGGCCGGCGCAGTCCACGCACATCCTGACCATTTCCACTTTCAGAACACAAGCTTTGCTTTATGTGAAAGATGTCAAAAGTGTATTTGTGTTCAGATTCATTTATATTAAATAAAAAAAGAATCCCAAAATAAAATTTAGTAATAAATTAATTAACACTTTTCTATACAAAAGTGTCAGTATCGGAACTTACTGCCCGAGATCATCATTTTCACTCAACCGATCCCATCCAATTTGATACAGGCCAACCTTGGGTAGAAATTGAAGTAAAAAAACACATTGAAAACTGTGATATGACCGGGAATCGAACCCGGGATGGAAGATTCCACAATGCTCAAAACTTATCGGAAACTTTTTTACGGTACGATATATAATGGTTAATACGGCTAAAGTGCATAAACAATCTAAAAATATATCTTAAGGTTATGTTTTCTTTCGTCGCCCGTTCCAATTGAAATATCGATAAAAATATTACAAAAGATCTATACCTACAATTGCACAAAAAATAAGACAGGTAATACCATAAGAAAGATCATGTACTTACCTCTCCATAAAATCAGAAATCAAGTATAATAATAATTGTGGTCGGCTTCTGCAACTAACAATAATATTGTTGTTTGACATAACAATATTATACGTCAAAATGCGTAGATAGATCGTCGTTTTGCGCATGCGCCGCGCATGAGTGTTGCCATTTTACGTAAAATAAACCATAGAAAAGCATCGATTTCTGGCGTCGAAATGTGCTTCTGACGTCAGGCCGTCCCGCTTCAAAGTTTAGGTATTAAAGACGACGTTGGCTTCGGAAATTCAAAAACGCGGCGCGTTTTCGTTGCAAAGTTATCCGTTTGATCTTTCAAAGTTATCGCTATTTTAGTGCATTTGGCTCGGGTCCCTGATGTGCCCATATCTATCTAGCTCAATCAAAATCAATAATTATTCTTCAAATACTCGTCTTATAAAGGCGTCAAAAGTGTATTTGTGTTCACTTCGAGTAAGTTCGTGTTTCCTCAGGTGCGTGACCTGATTCATTGTTAACATTTCGCTGAAGCTGGGAATGTGGTGATGCCCATGCAAGATCTTTAAGGTCTCTAATAATATCCACACATTCTTATTTAAAAACCATGTGTTACTGCAATATGTAGATACATAAACACACTGAATGTCAATTGTTATTAAAACTTACCAATCGAGATTTCTCTCCAACATTTTTGTCTACGGCATTTTTATTGATGTGCAATTTGTTTCGTTTATCTTAAATAGGAGTTTTAGCAAAAACCGCGGCAATAAAATTCCCGGTATCCATCGCGTTATAATAATATTTTCGGAGTCGCTATTTCTACCCCTTGGTTTCCCGCGCTTTTTCAAATTAAAAATTTTCCCGCCATAAAAGTGGTTATTCCTACCCATTTTCTGCGACTTCTATGGTTTACAAAGTAAATAAGCGTGTGTCATTTGTTATATACTACTCAAAAGCGGTTTATATACTGTCATTTGACGTCTGTGAAGTTTTGATCGATATTTTAGCTACATTTGTGTACAAACTTTATTTTTATTATACTAGTTATCTACTTTTTTTATTGCAATTAATTTCCTTACATATTTTCTACAAATTAAGTGTTTTTATGTCGCTTTTAGGTTAAATTTCTGAATATCTTGGATATTTCGTTCTGTGCAACTACTATGAAGTGTGTCATGATTATTTTAAGTGTAATTTAATAATGTGTTGTTATCCAGTATTTCTGACGAACTTTGTATTAAAACAATTGATTTATAGAATAAAATAGATTAATTATTTCATGCCTTGTCCCCTAAAGGAATAGCAATAGTGCTTGCCAACAAATTTTATTACTATGCACAATGAAAAATAATGATTTTTTATATTAAATTATTGATTGCAGATCACAAAAACTACAAATTGTGTTTTTATCCATTAATTAAGGTTAATTTTTCTATGATTCTATGGTAATTGTGACAGCTCCGTTATATAATGCCGTTATTTACCTTTTGATTGTTTTACATAGTTTTTGTTTCATTTAGAAAGAGAAAAAAATAAAAAATAAATTTATTTTCCTTTGTTGTTTATGGCAAATTGATAAAAAAAATTCAAAAATTTGACACTAATGACGGTTGAAGTGTAGAAATAACCACGGCCTAATATTTTGACGACTCGACATGACAGTAATGACACTTGACACATAACAAGAGAAAAAAATGAAAAAATGACAGAACCAGCGTCTGCCTGCCCAAAAAAGAATGTATTATGTCCAATTCATTCCGGTAAATTTGCCCGCATCGCAGGCTAGTGCCTGAAAGCGGGCCCCTGTTTTTATTGTGCGCACGTCCATTCAAATGCATAGAAACATTCTTTGCGCCGGTCGGCGGGTGTCGGAATCGGCTTTCTACGTGTCCTCGCCCTATGTAAATAACTAGTAGATATAAATAGATATAGATCAAATGGAACAGTTAGTCACAAAAATCAATTATCAGATAATAAAAAATATGGGTTTGATTAATAAAATTATAAAAAACAATTATTATGACCGAGAAGAATCATTGATAATATTATAAAGGAAAAAATATTTCAAAGTGTAGGTACTTAATTATAAGATATTAATAATACCTAATTAATACGAACAATACAAAATTTCTGTATTTTACAAGAAAAATAATATATAGTAGTGTTTTATTCCTGGAAAGTATTACAAAACTGACTAAAGTGAACCAGAGGCAACCGATTCCGATCACTATTGAGTCGGGCAGTTCGGGTCGCTATGCAAAATAGGAAGTGCCTCTAGAGCCGTAGCCGGATCCCGTACCCGCGTCCGTAGATTTGTGTGTTGCCATATTATTACAGTTCATACTATGGTAACCACATGGTAACTAGAGGTGGGAATAACGGCTTAAATTAAAAAACGTTGTAGCAGTTTCGTTAATTTTAAATAACGTTATTTTTAAAAGCTTAAAACCTAAAAGGCTTTATGGACGTGTGGTGTGTGTGTGTCGCCATGGCATGGCACTCATGGCAGCCGTTGTCCCTCCAGCCAATGTCAGATTACGTCATCCTTTAATGGTCTATACCGCTTGCGGCAAACTAGGCACTTCCTTCGTGCTTCCTTCCTATTTATATTCAGTGATTTTGGCTAAAGGTTTCCGCCAAGCCATCTGTCACGGCTACGCCGTGAATAAATATTATTATTATTATCTGTCAAATTAAATGAAAATTTTAGGTACGTGTTGTTCGCTGTTATTTTGTGATTATCGCTTTTGTGCCACTTTTTAGGAAAAACGCACGAATTAGTATCAAATGGCTAACCATTATGACGTGCCTAGTTGGTCTGTGTCCATTTTATCTCGAACATCAACAAAACTCAAACCCAGTGCAGTGTTTGATAAGTTATTTTTTGTGTTGACAGGGCCGGGAAACCGCCAACAGGATTGCATTTAGATGTTTTGAAAGGCGACAAATTGATTCAAAAACTAATGCTGGATGAAAAGAAATGTTACTTATTTGGAAGGAATCCACAGATGAATGATTTTTGCATTGATCACGCTAGTTGTTCCAGAGTTCACGCAGCTTTCGTACACCATAAACATTTAAATAGAGCTTTTCTTGTCGACTTGGGAAGTAGTAAGTGTTTAAGTTCTTCTCTATAGTTATTAAGTTAAACTCAGGGTGATTATAGGGTGAGAGTTCGCGGATTGATTCCATTTTTCAAATTCATTTTATTTGATTTGAAACACATCAACATTATCTACACATTGATAAAAATAACCATGTTATGGACTAATTTGGTAATATTTAATGTATTTCTTCAACAAAGTCAATTTAAAAGTTGCCCTTTTTTCATATAAATATTTCCTCGCATGGATTTAATTTATCGATTCTCCAGTTAAGTTGTTTGGAAAATGAAAATGTTGCTGGTCGTTTAGTTGGTCAATTTGGTTAGGTTAGGGGATTTGAAAACATTCCCAGGTTAGAATTTCAAAAGAAAGTTTTTCTATGGTATACTTCTAGTTTACTTAGGTATTTAATAATAAAAAGTCCAAAAACAATATCAATATAAATCTACTTGGTAGCAAGTTCTTTGATTGTAGTAAGCTATTTGAAGTAAATTTTATAGGTATACAAAGGTGTCAGCATTGTATATAATTGCCTGAAGCAATTTTTTAGTCAACTGGTTTCGTTCAATCTGAAACAGGTCAGCTCTGGGATTTTCATGTGAAAAACGGTTCAATACCTAATACACAAAGATTATGACCCAACCAGAAATTAAGCCCGGGACCTCTTTGTTAGAAGTCTAGTTTAGTCTGTTTAGTGTAATATTCATTCTCTTGCTTCAGCTGCTTATTCCCGTGGCCCGGCGATTGGATCGGAGTATCCCTGCCCACTGCCCGGAGTGCGACAGGGTATGCATGTCAAGGATAGGACTATATAGCCATAGTATGTGGCATAGAAGAAGACGATGATAAATCTTTGCTGTTTGTGCACCTAAGGGCTTATTATTATTAATTCCTTTTGTAAAGATGAATTGTTTTCCACGTCCAAAGACTAGCAGTTGGCTATTGTTGTCTGTATTAACATCATCTGCAACTACAACTTGTTTGCCTCCTGCGGGGTGGACTCCCAGCTGTCCCTCCACCTCTTTGGTAGTCTGCTTGGGAGCCGTCTTCCATGGGGTTGGTTTTGCAACGTCATTTCATTTATTGCCGCCACTTGTTCTCGAGAACACTTTGTTTGTTGCTATTAACACGTTGAATGCCGTCTAGGTCACCGATGACCTCATAATGTCCTGATCATTGTGCCTCGTAGGTCACCCGTGACCTCACTTTAGAGATGTGTTTAAAAAGCATTTGAGCTCAGGCGCGTGATTTTCGCATTTTTTTGTAGTACTAGAATGACCGGAACAACGCTCAAGAACAATACTCTCAAGCGGGACTTAGATATTTTAGTAGGTACTCTTTGAATTTTTGAGAGGAAAAATGAAAACAGTGAACTTTCTCAATATCAACTTTTATTACAACTCAAATGAATTATAAAAACTTGCAGTGGTTGGTAGACTAGCGGTTACAACGCCGGCTTTCGTACTGTTTGGTGCGGACGTCGTGGTTTGATCCCAGGTGCCAACCATTTTCCCCTTTCACGACACAAGCTTTTGCTTACTGTGAAAGAGTCAAGGAGTGTATTTGTGTTCATTTTGAGTGAACACAGATTCATTTTATAAAAAAAAAAACTAAAAAAATTAACTCTAAATGTATACCTACTTTTTACTATCTCACAAGCGTTTATATTACAAAACAAGCAAAAATAATCATAAAACAACTTGAATGAATTGTAAAATTATATATACGAAACAAGAAAAATAATCACAAAAAAACGTAAAATTGAAAATATTATGTGAGTATGTAACAAATCTTGTAAGAATTTCTTTTTCGATACTATCAATTGCATTTAGATCTTCTTGAGAAAACATGTAATCGTCCATAATTACTTGTATTTCGTGAAAATCATTGTCTCCACTCAAATTTTTGTTTGTTTCCATATTTAACAGTCAATAAATAATAATTGTGAAAAACACAAAGTTTAAAGAAATAATACTTGAAATTAAATTAGAAGCAAAATAAAATCCGATAAAGAAGCGCGCATCTAACGACACTGTTAACCCGCGCAAGGTGAAAAGTACCTACACTGTCGAGATGCGTGACCGGTAACATGATCTCACGGGTTACGCGAATAGTAAATATGTTTTTGTCCCACAGCGTCACGGAGTGAATTTTCTTAATTTTCCTGGAAAATTTCAATCCCAAATTATAAAAGAAATACGTTTTATTGGTCACCGATGTCATTAAAGGATTTTTTTTCCTTAAAAAATATGTTTTTTTTGTCGTAATCTCCTGATCTAGTGAACTTTTTGAGGCATATATCACACTCGTATGGTTTTTCACCACTATGTGTTCGCATATATGCTATTAAATTTCCTGATTCGTTGAACTTTTTGCGGCATATCTTACACTCGTATGGTTTTCACCACTATGAATACGCATATTATGTTTCTTTAAATTTTCTGAGCGACTGAACTTTTTGCGGCATAAATTACACTCGTATGGTTTCTCACCACTGTGTAGTGTGTACGCATATGTCTTATTAAATTTTCTGATCTATTAAACTTTTTGCGGCATATATCACACTCGTATGGTTTTTCACCACTATGTGTTCGCATATGTTTCTTTAAATCTCCTGATCTAGTGAACTTTTTGCGGCATATATCACAATCGTATGGTTTTTCACCACTATGTGTTCGCATATGTGTCTTTAAAGGTCCTGAATGACTGAATTTTTTGCGGCATGAATCACACTCGTAAGGTTTTTCACCTGTATGTGTTCGCATATGTGTTTTTAAACTTTCTGACTGAATAAACTTTTTGCGGCATATATCACACTCGTATGGTTTTTCACCACTATGTGTTCGCATATGTGTTATTAAATTTCCTGATATTGTGAACTTTTTGTGGCATATCTTACACTCGTATGGTTTTTCACCTGTATGTGTTCGCATATGTTTCTTTAAATCTCCTGATCTAGTGAACTTTTTGAGGCATATATCACACTCGTATGGTTTTTCACCTGTATGTATTCGCATATGTGTCTTTAAATGTCCTGATCTATTGAACTTTTTGCGGCATATATCACACTCGTATGGTTTTTCACCACTATGTGTACGCATATGTGTCTTTATAATTTCTGAGCGACTGAACTTTTTGCGGCATATATCACACTCGTATGGTTTTTCACCACTGTGTGTTCGCATATGTCTCATTAAATTTCCTGATCGACTGAATTGATCGTAGCATATATCACACTCGTATGGTTTTTTTCCAATCTGCATATTAATATGTTTTTTATCACCAATAATAGTTCCTTTCGCATTATTACTATCGTGTGTCTTGGAAAGGGCTACGTTGACATTTATTAAAAAATTTTCAATTTCATTTTCCTCTAATTTATAAATGAGTATATTATCACTCTCACATAAGTCATTATCGTTTATAGATTTAGTATCCATTGTGACAGATATTGGAAAAGCTTTTTTGCAAGTATACAATAAGGCAAATAGTATTGTGCCAGAATGAAGGCGGTTCCAGGGGTGCGTCCAGAAACAACAACGAGTCACCCGTTGACATTTACATCCGTTCTTTTTAACATCGAGCGAGTCATAGATAATATAATATATACTGTAAATAGATAGCCCTCTTCTATGATTTTCAACAGTCATTGTTTTATTACAACTACCATCACACAGACTTCACTACTACAACCAAAGGACTACTTTATACTACCAACCCCAATCGGTAGAGAATGGAACTTAATAAGCCGTCCTCCCCCCCCCCCCCCCCCCCCCCAATTACTGAATGTTGCCATACTTAAAAATAGGGTAGAATTGTGTAGGCAAAAAATAAAAATATTGAAAAAAAAATACATTTTTATTTTCTATTAAAAAAATAAAATACAAAATGGAAAACAAAATTGAAGTCGGCAAAAATCCTAAATGGATGGATGTCAATAATTGTTGAATATCGGAGTGACGTCATGTGGTTGAAAACTGTAGATCGACAACAGCTTCATCTAAAAAAAAGAAAAAGTAAATAAGAATATATTGTGAACTGCAAATGAATTACAAAACAACTGACCTACCATTTTACAAAATAAATATTTATACAGGAATATATTAACAAAATAATCAAGAGGTTATCTCTCTAAGATTGTACAAATTTAAACAAAAATAAAGGTATATTAACCATTTAAAAATAATATCCTTTTGTTTTATTCCTCTCTTCATCTTCTGTTGATCTTCTTGAGCTGCTCTCAAGTAATGCTTGTTTCATCCATTATTTGAAAATGGGCATACTTAGATAACTTCCACACATGTTTTGAAAAAAGCAGAGTATGGAATAAGTACCCCAAGTTATGGTTATGTTAGAATATCAATAAAAAACAAAATATAAGCAAATCTTTGTAAGTCGCATCTTGACATCATATGGACAGCTATGTATATTAAGATCTTGTATTTATCGAATATCCAAAGGAAAATCACAAAGATAGTATGTTTCACGTAACATTCCCACATTTTATATTACACCACATTTTTACATAAACTAAACGATACACATTTAAGCTACTACATGTGTAAATTAACAACTCGTTTTATTAACTAGTTAAAACGATCGATAAAAGCTTGAAATAAAATAGTATTTTTATTAAAACCACTACGTTAAAAATACGTCGCGAAACAACGCGATTTTGACATTTTTCATATGAAAAATCTTAACGTGCATTTCTATGATCTATGTCTATGCAACGCCATTCTCATAGACAAATATACTCTCGCTCAATAGAAATAAAACATCTACCAAAAATAATAATGATTTTTGTTATTAATAAATTTAAAAAATACATTTATTTATTTATTTAATTGCTTCCTCTCAACAACAACGTTTTTAGAAAACATATTATATAAGTAGTGAGAATGAGACACAAAAATCAATAAGCAGATTACAAAACAAAATAGTAGGTAGATATAATAAATAAACTAAATACAAAAATAATCATTATAAATACAAATTAAATCATTGATAATATTATTGAGAATAATTATTGATAATATTAAATATGGGCTAATAGAAGATTGAATTGATAATATTATTATTGAGAAGAATTATTGAAAATAATAAAACATGGGATAAAAGATTGAATGTGTCACAAGCAATACAAACAATCTCAAAGAAGGTAAGGAGTTAATTATATTTAAAAAAAAACACAGTAAATAATAAAATGACTCCATAATTAATATAAAATAAAAAAGCTTAAAACATGATGAAAAAAAGATAATAATCATTACCTATTGCAATGTTGTGTTAGAGATGTGTATTATAAAATTATGACGATGAATTATAATTTTATTATTTTAGAATAATATTAATGTTGGGATTGTTGGGTGGAATGCCTAATTAAATATAATATTAAAAACCCCTTATTCTTAACCAATTTCATAGGATTGACATATATTTTGGTGAGCGCTTTATGTAACAACTTAATATATTGCCAAATAAAAAAAACAATAAATACATAAAATGTGTTTTTATAAACCTATATAAAAAATAGTTTCAATTTAATGATGGTAGTGTAAAAGACATAATATTAATTTGAAATAGATTCATTACTGAACATTACTTTAATACTTCGGAAAGCAGAAAGCAAAACATATTGTTCAGCAAAAAGTTACAATAATAAATACAAATTTGTGTGCCTTCTGAGAACAGCGACCTCGTTGCTGACTGAACTTAATATTTTTATACTGTATGTATGGTAAAAAAAATATACTGATGATAAGGGTGAAATGAACATCATTATTGAATAATATGGTCATTTTAATTGTTTATTAAATACATAATTCTAGTAAGAACCTCGATAACTCAACATTGATAGCTTTTTCCCGTCATAATATCTATCTACCCATATATTTTTAGCATGACCACACTAAAAAATGACAAGACCCAGCTATGATAGCGCTTCGTGTAGATGTTATGAACTAAAGCTACACACTACTACTACTACTTCACAAACACACACTACTATACGTTACATACTACTACTACTACACACATATACTCACACTAAAAAACAAATACGGAAATATATATGTAGGTAGTTTCCTTCCCCTGGAGCGAGTCGCCGTGTGATCCAGGGTGAGGAAACTTCATACATATTTCTTTGTACAAAGTTGTAGTTCCCGAATCTTACACTCGAAGCGCTAAATACCTTTGCGTCATATCGCTGTTGCGTCTCTCCTAGTATACCATTAGTATACTTATGCGGTCCTGCTCACACGCACGCTCATTTGGATTATATGATATGACGTTTGACGTTTTGTATTGTCTGTTGAGTGTGAGGTGTTCCACATAATACGTTTATTTTATTACTTTTCTGTTTAAAAACTTTGTTTAATATAGTTTAATTTGTTCGTGTTATTTTGTGAATGATGTTTGGAACACTATGGAAAATGCAAACACTTTGTTTCTTCTGCTGACATAATAATAAGGTGTATAAGAAAAATCCAATTAGAATATGTTGAATTGTGCGAGTGACGTTTTAAAAGTACGAATCTGATGTAAATTTGCCAACTTGGAATATATCCGGAGGTATGTGGAAATCATATTTATTATTTCAATTCCTCTATTTAAGAACACACAATTAATTGTTTTAAATTATCTGCCTTTCTCTCTAATGACTGATGTTTGGATTTGACTCATGTTTACGTGTCCCGTATTTATCGAGTACAATAGCATATTTTAACACATCTCTTGAAATCTCGTTATGTAACCAATATATTATCGTGCAATTATCAATAATACTGTTTTATTTGTTCAAGGTTTATGAGGAAGTAAGAAGTGTCAAATGAGATGAACCAACCTTTTGCAGTACAAGACCAAGATGGTGTTATGTGAAATAATTGATTTAATCATTATTAGCTTATAGCAAGAGAATACTATGGAGGGAGCGATAGGTATATTTCCTATTGTTCTCGCATGAAGCCGATTTTTAGACCTGTACGAACTTCACTTTTGTACCTTTTATGGCAGTCTGTGGAGCGATATTTGAATCAATTTGAATGGTGCGTTGTGTCAAAGTGACTTGTTCATGATAAAAGCTGTTTTTTTCTCCAAAACATAAATTTGTTTGCATTATTTTGTGAATTAATATTCAACATTAAACATCATGTGGAAATGTAGTGTTTTTGAGTGCACAAGCGGCGATAAAGATAAAAAAAATTGGGTATTTCCATGCAAGGGTGAGAATCGAAGTTTATTTGTAATATATCATATATAACAACTTTTCTCTAATATTTCATAAACCTGATATATAAAGATGTATTCTTTTATTGTTATACGTCATTTATTATTGAAAAATTGAATTAAAAATAGTATTTTACTTAAAATAATGATTTGTTGTGTGTATGACATTTTATGTGTAGTGACGCCAAAACGGCTCATCGATGTTATAATCGAATAATTATTTTTGATAATTTTTTGACCTGTAAAGCTTTAATTATCGATATTGAATAAAAATTACATTTGTATATTTAAAATAAAATATGTATATTATATTTATCTTTCTGTGAAAAAAATAGTAATTTCGTACGGCATAATGAGCTATTTGTTAGCTTGATTCTGTGTGAACATTTTAGTATATCATGACAGAAAACAATATTGAATGTGAATTTAAATGATACACTTGTCTTATTTTCTAACTGTTTGTATGTTTTAAGATTTTTCAAAGATGATGGATGATGGGCAAAGGCAATGGATTGCAGCAGTAAAAAGGGAACATTGGACACCTAAACCTACTTCATGTATATCGTCGGGTCCGTACCGTACACTTCCATCCATCAAATATCCACCCTAGTCCTAGTGGATATATTATGCAAAAATTGGCATTGTAACAATAAAATGATTTTTCTTGTAACATTGATTATCAAAGGAATATAAACATTTCCATTAAATGACATCTTTTTTTTATTTTTATAACCTTATAATTAATGACAACCATTACGCATATCAGTTTTCTAAACTAAGTACATAATATGTGTATGATGAAAAATTCCGCCACGTTTCGACAAGCACTCATCATCTTCATTACTGCCTTGGTGTGAAGCCTGCTTTCACTTGAGCTTGTCAAAGCATCGTGAGATTTTTGATAACACACACACGCTGTGAAGTAATTCTTAACAAAATTACCATCATATCACCTACGTGAAAAAAAAAAAATACTTATGCACTTTATTTCAAAAACAATTTATGATATAAGCGTTCTCATACGATGGTTTTTAATGGGCTATGAAATTCGATGTAATTGTGTCATACATTGATCATCGATGACGTCTGTAGCATTGGCATCCATATGGAGCCAACTTCACTTTATCACTTTTTATGGCCCTGTCCGCCATTTTTAGGCTTCATTTTTTCGCAATTGTGCTCCCTCCATAGTATTCTCTTGCTCTAAGATTATTAGTGTATACATTTTTTGCAATAAAGATTTATTTAATACTGCATTTTTTTGGTTTTATTTTCGATTTTTAAGCAGAATTTTCAAAAGGATACGAAATTCAGTGGGTGGGTGGTCGGGTGGGTGGTGCTGTAGTTACATGAAAACGACGCTAGAGGCGCAGTAGTAGTATACTGTTGGCGGCCATTTTTTAGAATTACGCAAAAAGTGGTGGGGAGACGCTTATCTTATTACAGTATATTTATATTATCTTTGGCAGGGGGGGTTAACTCTGGTATTGGTACTTGCCAACAAGAATATGCTGATGTTGGTACATCGTGATGCTAATGTTGGTATTGTATGGGATCGAAATTTGTATAACAGACGCAAAAAATAGAATTACCGATTATGAAATAATTCCGAAATATGAACTTTAGAGTGAATATTAAAAACACACATTTATTATTATGTTATCACGTGGTGTTTTGATTCGTGAATTAATATGTATTTCTTTATAAGACACCAGATTTCGAAAAATAATGTTGCATAATTTTTTTATTTTTTGAAAGCTGGCTACACTGATCTTGTTGCCAAACAACTTCAGCCATTTTTATTTAACCGAGCGCTGATTATTCCGTTTTTTTCCTGTTTCCAACTCGGGAGATTGTGTTATTAATTTTGTGTGAAGTCGAATCGGTGTTTCGTATCGCTGTGAAAAATGGTCCCGTTGATATCAAGAAAGATACTGTTGTTTGTGAGAAATAGACTCTGTTTTGTTTTGACAAATGGACTCTTGTTTTGTTTCGACAAATGGACTCCTGTTTTGAGATTTTACCACTACGCTATTGTATGCACGTAAAAGATGTTAAAACAAAGACTCATAATAGTGTAATTAATATTTACAAGTGGTTGTGTGTCGGTTCTAGACATTGACTCTTTCGTTTACTTTATTATTTTGTTATTATGAGTTCCAAGTATCGGAAATGTTCCTTATTCTGTGGTGTCATAATAATAATCAATCACATGCCATCAAAGACACATTGTATTCCTTTTTAAAAGATTTTGTAATAAATCCTACGTACTCAAAGAGTTCCATAAATAGAGCGGCTTACTTGCCTTGTATTTTAGGTTCTCAATATGAGGCAGTTAACCGCTGCGTATTTTTTATGAATTCAGTCTGTCACAGACGTTGCTAGGTGACGCATCGTGTAGCTTACAAAATAATTGCCCTCATGTGTAATGAGATACTGCACCAATTATGCAATAAGATAATAAAAGTGACAATATTGTATCTTTTAATCCTTAAAAACAATTTATTATATGTTTTTTTTATTTAATAATTAATAATATTTTCTACAATATATTTCAATATTATTTAACACATCGATACCTCAATATGCAAATTGGGTAACTCCAAAAAAATAACTTTATTGGATGAAAAAAAAAACGACATAATTTTGATACATAACGATTCTATAATTTGATAAAAAACCCCGCAAAGTGGAACCTGGAACGGGGCCCAGGTCTCGTAACCCTTAGGTTAGCAATCACAAGTGAAAGTAACAGAAAAAAATTCTTTCCTTCATATACATCTTTATTCAAACTTATTAGATATGGAAAAACTCTTCAAGTCATAATTTAATGAAATCGTTGTTCATGTACCCTCATGCCCTTTTGTTTTTTTATCATTTTAATTTGTGATCCAAGGTTTGCTTTATTTCTGTTTTAAGTATAATTTTCTACCCAAGTATTTCATATTTCTCTTTTTTTCTGGTTTAAATTTGAGGCCCATGAAAATTTATGTGCTACATATTTTCCTTCTTTTAATTTTACAAGATTGATATCTCTCAGTTTTCACCAGAATCTGAGTATTCTGTTGACCGTAATGTTCTTGCAATCTCTTACAACATTAAAATAAAAAAAAAAAAACTTCCTTATTCTGTAATGATATTCAATCAAACGATTTTCTTAATCAATGTCATGAGTATACAGTTTCATCTTGAATTTATCCAAGATAATTCTCAATCTCAATCAATCAATCTCGGTCTGCATAGAGAATAGAGTTGCGCATTTTAAACGTTGTAATACTAACAAACTTTTCCCTATTTTTCTTAAGGTGTTATTAAGACATTTTATTATTATGTTGGATTTGCCGAAATCACCAAGAATGTGTATTTGAATACAGAATTTTTATACCATCATTAGGTAAATCGTTTTGTCAAAAATGCAGTTATCCATGTTGTATATCAATGTATCGACACCATAGCAACATAATAATAACATTGTTGCTTAGTAAACAGTTTGTTACTATAGTAAACAAATATCTACTGAAATATAAACAATGCACTAAGTAAAAAGGTTGAATTCCATTACATTCGCAGTATAAGTCATTTATATCGAAAATTAAAATTTTCTAAGTCATCGTTATGAATGTTTTCGGCGCATTATTTAAACACAATTGGAACATCACCCGCACACCTCCCGTCCCTCCCACCAAACTGGACACAAATTTAAAGTGAATTTTCTTCCTATTAGCCCCTCTATTTATGGAACTCTTTGTACGTACTCGTCATTTTTAACAGTAAAAAAAGCTTCCGCTGTGGTTACTTCTGTGATTTTAATAATAAGTAGAATCATGATGTATTGTGTCGTTTGAACATATTTTTTCGTGTAACTAATTGTTATTGATAATTTGTTGATAATATATTTTTGGCTTAGTATTATTTTATGTAGGTAATAGATACCAATTAATACATATTTATATTGTTACATGTTTTACTATTTGCATAAAAATAAATGCCACATTTAACTACTGCTGCATTTTAATTCTTTATCATAACCAATTTCAGGATAAATGATTCAACAGTTGTATTCTAGTATAAAGATGGGATATTTTCATATCCCATTTTTGTACTAGAAACTGTTTTGGTCGCTAGTGCGCATTGTACCGACCCATATTTGAATTTCCCGGTTTTGTGTATGGGCATGAACGATGTGAGCGAGAGAGATAGATGCCATCTGTCAATTTCCGTGTTTGCATATTTTTTCTATGAAGCTGGCGTTCTTCTCTCGTTAGAGAGTATATGTGTTCTGTGATCTTTGGTGTGATCACTCTAGCCGTTCACGACATCGTCCCGCGTCCGACGCATAGATAATAATAGTACTGTAGTAAGATGTGCCACTTCTATGGTATTCCCGCGTAATTTGTTTTTTCCAATGAGCTAGATTATATAACTGGAGTGCCGCTTCCATACTTCGTTTTTGTGCCAAACAATAGTGCGAATGAGATAGCCCGTGGGGGTATTTCTATCTCTGTCTAGGAATGTTACTTCAAAGAATATACGATAAACATGAAGTAATTTTGATAGTTGTAATGGTTTTGATTTCGAAATTCTTTATATACTATGGTTATTTAATTTTGTTTACTCTCAAAATACTTACTTGAAGCACTAACGTACTACTTTTTTTGTATTTTATGACAATATGTAGTTTTAAGACTTATTATAGATCTTATGCTAATCCCTTGCAAATAAACAAAACCATCCAGTTTTTCCTCGGCTCGGACTACTTTATAATTAGAGTAAACTGAAGGTGTTTCATATAAAATACAAATCTTAATAAAATTTTAAAATATAATTAAATCAATCAATCAAATCTCTGTTTATATCCCACTTAGGAGCTTGGGGAGGCAACACGAGCTCTCCGTTGCGCTCGATCTTGCGCAATGTTTATGACCTCCTCTCACACCATGTCCAAATCCCTCAGCTCTGCTTCGAAGAAATGGAACACGGTATGAGAGGGTCTTCCTAGTCTTCGGACCCTGATGGTATTAGGTATACATCGTTGATGAAAGCTAGAAGTGAACTCCTACCTTTAATATATATTTTTTTATATAAATGTATCTGGGCTCACTCAAAGTGAACAGAAATACACTTTCGACATCTTTCACACAAACCAAAGCTTGTGTTGTGAAAGTGTAAATGGTTGGCAGACTGATACCACTGGTCTATCAACCACTTGTTGAAGAGGAGATGGATTTGGCTTGGACATGTGTTAAGGATGCCGGATGACAGCTGGCCGAGGAGAGCGCTGTTCTTCCTCCCATCAGGACCCCTTAAACGAGGAAGACCTTTTAATACCGTGTTCCACTCCTTCGAAGCAGAGTAGAGGCATTTGGACTTGGTATGGTCATAAACATTGCGCAAAATCGAGCGCAATGGAGAACTCGTGTTGCTTCCAATGGCGGATCCGGGGGGGGGGTCATGACCCCCCCCTGGGCTGGGCCAGGCCCTATATTTTTAAGTACAGTAGGTGCTTACATTTATTAATAAAATACCAACTTTTCTATTATGATCGTAACAAAATTATGATTTCTTGTGGGTCATGACCCCCCTGGGTTATGGAAATGACTTTTTTTTTAGGAAAAGTTCAATTTCCAGATACCAAATTTTGGAAATGACCTTTTTTCAGGGAAAGTTCAGTTTTCAGATACCAAATTTTTGAAATGACCTTTTTTTTCTGTGACCCCCCCTCCCCTGGCACCAAAGCTGGATCCGCCCTTGGTTGCTTCCCCATAAGTGGGGTCAAAAAGGGAGTTGTAGTTATAGTTAGTTATTGAAAATCAAATTGAGGAATACCTCCTGAATGAACACAAACTTCAAATAGGTACCTATAAGTAGAGGAAATTGAAAAAGGGTTGCAGTAGGTATTTACTATTTACACCATTTTTTATTAAATAAAAAAATAATATTGTATGTACTGCTGAATAAGAATAATCCAACGGCCATACGTCAACGAGAACTTAGAACGCGTAGAAAGAGACGGAAATACCACTTGTGTTCTCTTCTATTCGCACACTTGGTCGGCACATATTCTTGTGTTTTGTTGTATTGCCTTTAGCACTCCAGTTATATAATCTAGCTCATTGGTTTTTTCTGCTACACTACTGTCACCATAGATTTACATATATACATAACTGGATGGACTACTCTCTTTGTATTGAGAATTTTTACTCGGTCCACCGGAAACGAGCGTCCGCCATTTGTAGAGGTGGTAGAAAGACGATCGTGCTGTTCTGTTGGTGTGTTGTTGTTTAGCGGTGCTCGATTTCTTTTTAAAATTTCATCATATAATTCGTATTAATTATTGAAAAAATGGTTCGTTCGTGTTCAGCATATGGTTGTACAAATAAGTTTAGTATACCAAAGGAAACGGGATATCGTATACGTATACTAGTTAACATACTCTCAATTTTAGTTTTTGATTATTAGATACATTAATAAGTTTTTAAGTATTATATGTAATGTTAAATATATTGTTTTCTTGAAAGTTGTTTTTATTGTGTCACTAGCTTATACCCGTCTTTCTTTACGTTTTTGATTCCGATTGTCAGGCTTGACCGGTAGGTAATTAAACAGGTTCTAGTCTAGCTTCCCATTGCTTTGCAGACCTCTATAACTGACATAAGCACAGAAAAAGAAGAATGAAACTTTCACAATTCATAAAAAGAGAAAAGATTGACACTTTTAATGTTTATTAAAATTTTGTATGAAGATCCTAAAAAAAGAGTTTTTTAAACAGCTCTAAATATATTAAAGTTAATGCAGCAAATTGTATTTAAGAACCTTCTCCGGCATTTTGCACGGCTCTGTGCAGATTCATATCTGACGTAGCATTTGTATTTTGAGCGTGATGCTATGACATACGGTAAAAAGCAAATTAAAAACATTTCTGAATTATTATGTAGATTATTAATTTCTCATAATTTCCAACTTTTTTTAAAACTCTTGGGTCAATTGATCTTATTGTATGAAAAAAAGATTAATAAAACAATTTATTGTCATTATTGATGGTGAATATTTAAAATTGAATAAAGATGTATATTATTTATGTTTTAAATTTCATACCAAATAAACATATCTTTTTCTATTAAATGTCTATTCTTTTTTTATTCCCTAAAACATTATTTCTCCATAGCATACATAATATTCTCATTTTGCCCAATGTTCCATGGAGAAGTTGTGGAGGAAACCGATCTTCTCCATTTGGGGTGATTTTGGATTAAATGTGTGACCATGAAATCAGAACATTCTGAATGCATTGATGTCATAGGAATGTGGTACAGTGAACGAAGGTCTCAGCCTGTTGGGAATCTAGGGCAAAGGATTCTCTGTGTCTTGTAATTTTTCACTTGTGTGCTGTATAAAAGTTGTTATATTAAACTTAAGGTTTTATCAATGCATTTTCTTTAGTTGGAGTGTCCCCTTCATGACAAAATTGAAGTGCTAAGTTAGAAATTTTAATAGTAAAATCTTCAAGGTTCTCTTTCCTTCGATGTGGTGGTTTGCACAATATATTGGTAATTTGCTATTTATTCACTCTATAATAAGTATAACATATTACCAATTCCATTTCATAAGTCAACAGATTTTTTTTTTAATATTTTCATGTTCATAATAAACCCCATTATATTCATTATTCTATGATAAACCCCATATGGGAACATACGAGTGGTACTTTTGTATGTACTTTTTACCACTTCCCAAGATGGCGGCGTTACAAACCGGAAGACCGGCAAATTAGCTCGAGTAGTCCATCCAGTTATTATTTATTATTTTTTATTGTTTTAAAAATGCCACTGTTTAGCATGACGGTAAAAAAAACCTTTGCGCCAAACAGTGTTTATAATACAAGAAAGTGTACAAGTAAAAAAATTATATACATATAAAAACAATATACATAGGTATCATTTTACAATATACATAGGTATCATTTTACAATATACATAGGTATCATTCTACAATGTAACAATAAATGTATATACTAAGTACATTGTACTTACACCAAAATGACAAGTCAACAAAACATAATACACATGAATAGAAAAAAAAAAAAAAAACAGCAAGCAGGTACCTATAATATTATATAGGTAGCGATATTGATATTACTTGCCAAAATTAGTGAGGTGAGACTCACCATTTCAACATCGATCGATATCATAGATACCTCTACTATTATGCACAATAAAGAACAACAGAAACTATCTATATGAATTCAATCTTCGAAGTGAATTCACCATACTCAACATGAAATATGTCGATATGCTCCGCTAATTCATTTAAGGCAGAAATTGCCCTGCCCATAGCTGAGTTACGAATAAGATTTGTTCTGCCAACAAGGGGGTAAAAAAGTTTATGTTGTCGTGATCTTTGGTAAGAGTCTGGTACATAAAATTTAATTTCGCGAAGGATGTCGGGATTATCAATAATTCCATGGAGCAGCTTGTAAAAATGTCTACAGAGATAATCATCTCTTCGTCTCTGTAAAGTAGTCATTCCTAAGGATCCATAAATAAATAAGGTTGGAAACATGTATGGATAGTACCCGAATTTTATCCTATATAAATGTCTGGCGAATCTTTTTTGAATTTTTTCTATGTTCAGTATATGTGTTTTCTCGGATGGAGACCAAATTATGGAAGCAGATTCCAATATGGATCTTACCAATGATTCGTACAGAACCGTTAGTGTATCAGAGTGCTTGAAATACAAAGAATTCCTGAGGATAAAGCCTAGCATGGCGTAAGCTCTGTCTATCATTCCGTTGATATGGGGTCGAAAGGAAAAGTTTGTTATGTAAGTAACTCCCAAATCCTTCACAACTTCCATTCTAGCTAATTTTAAGTTACTCATTGTATATTCTGCCTTAGTTACATTACGAATTCTAGCAAAGGTCATGACGTGACATTTAGGTGCACTGAAGAATAACTTGTTTTTGATAGACCAGGAAGTCAAGGCGTTTATATCTTTTTGTAAAGTCAATGTGTCTCTTTCATCCGCTATTTCTCTAAAAAGCTTCAGATCATCCGCGTAAAGCAGATATTCTGAACCCTCTATGACATTGCCAATATCGTTGATAAACAAACTGAAAAGTAGAGGACCCAGGTTAGACCCCTGTGGAACACCAGAGTAAGTAAAATAATTTTCAGAGTGACATGATTGGAAACTGACATATTGCTGCCTATCCTTTAAATAGCTAGACATGTACTGTAGCAATTTATTTGATAACCCAAAATAATTAAGCTTCGACAATAGAACATTGTGGTCAACCCTATCGAAAGCCTTTTCGAAGTCAGTATAAATGACGTCTACTTGCTTACGAGCATCCAATCTTTGTTCTATGTAAGTGTTAAAGCAAAGAAGATTTGTAACCGTGGATCTTGTTGGTCTGAAACCATGTTGCGCGTTTACTATGAAACAACTAACGCTATTCCAAATTCTTCTATGCAATATAATCTCCAACAATTTTGCGGGAGCCGACAAAATTGCTACTGGCCTGTAATTCTTTACATCAAAAGCATCACCTTTTTTGTGAATCGGAGTGACCTTACTGATCTTCCACCTTGTTGGGAATTTTCCAGATTGGATAGACAAATTTAGCAAATAATGCAGAACTCTTTTCAATTGTGGACCTAATTCTTTTAAAACAAAAGCTGGAATTTGATCTGGCCCCGAAGAACGTTTTGGGTTAAGCTTTTGCAAGCCAAAATCAATATCATCAAGAGTAATACTTGAGATATCACAATTAAAAAATGGCGAATATTCATATTTACAAAAATCTAGATTCAGCAGCGGTGGTGTTGAATTGAAAACAGAGGAAAAATACCTTGAGAAAGCATCAGATATCTCCTGTGGGTCGGAGTATGCAATATTGTCTAGTGTCATATCTTTGGATTTTCTGTTCACATCTTTTCTATTTGAGATGTAATTCCAAAACTGAGTTGGATCCGCATTGATTTGCGATTCTGCATGCTCTATATGTTCAGTGTACGCTCTCTTTATTAAATCTTTTACCGTCCTGCGAAGTTGACTAAACTTTTCATATGCTATTTGGTTACCGGTCTTTTTCCATAATTTGTGCAAATAATGCTTCTTCCTTATACTTTTAATTAAAGAAGTTATGTATATTATATGTAAATCTATGACTGTCACCCATCGACGAAACGCACTAATAACAAACGCCATCTATCGAAATTCTTTCAAAGGTGCCGCCATCTACAGAAATTCTTTCAAACCTTATTTATTTATTTATTTCACGGCCTTTTACAGGAAAATAATAATTTGTACAAGAAAGATAGAGATTACATATACATATATACAGTACTTATATATAAATAATAATACAAGTGTATACAATAATTATGGCAAGTCAGAATACTTAACAACAATCAAGAAATACAGCGACAACAATACGGAATAGTATGATGCACACTGCACTGCACAGGTGCGTACACTCGTACATACACACTCAACCTGGCCGGCGCAGTCCGCGCACATCCTGACCATTTCCACTTTCAGAACACAAGCTTTGCTTTATGTGAAAGATGTCAAAAGTGTATTTGTGTTCAGATTCATTTATATTAAATAAAAAAAGAATCCCAAAATAAAATTTAGTAATAAATTAATTAACACTTTTCTATACAAAAGTGTCAGTATCGGAACTTACTGCCCGAGATCATCATTTTCACTCAACCGATCCCATCCAATTTGATACAGGCCAACCTTGGGTAGAAATTGAACTAAAAAAACACATTGAAAACTGTGATATGACCGGGAATCGAACCCGGGATGGAAGATTCCACAATGCTCAAAACTTATCGGAAACTTTTTTACGGTACGATATATAATGGTCAATACGGCTAAAGTGCATAAACAATCTAAAAATATATCTTAAGGTTAATGTTTTCTTTCGTCGCCCGTTCCAATTGAAATATCGATAAAAATATTACAAAAGATCTATACCTACAATGGGATGTTTTTTTTTCCTTTTGTGCCGCTAGAGGCGCCCTTGCTAATCCGGTCTATTGTCAAATTCAGTGTTGCCAACGGGGGCGATTTACTTCTTCTTCTTCTTATGGTCGCTCACAATCTAACCTCCAAAATATCATTCTAGTTTATTTCAAATTAACCTCTTCCCAGCGGCAGCTGACTTAAGTCATTTACAAATGCGTGCCTACCACGCGGCAGCTGACTAAAGTCATATCGGCCGAAACTCGGGTATTGCGGTTATATTATACAGTGAATTATTATGAATATACCTTATATTGGTGCAGAAATCAGTATAGCAGCGACCTCTGTGACAAACTCGGCAAAATGTTCACTAAATTTAATTAGAAAAATATTTCAAGGAGTTGTCGCGTCAATCGAGAAATTCTCAATTCAAATTTCCCGCCAAACGAGATGATGTCATAGCACGGCGTATGCGGCCTTGTGCGCAGATGATCTTATTAACAATACACATATTTGTGTGAAGTGTTTGTAATTTGAGGTCTTATTTATTTTGTTTGAAAGTACCTAATTATTTTTTATTTATTAATATCGTATTTGAATGTACATATATCTACTTTTATTATACAATTTAACCACAGCGTCGATTTAAATTTTCAATTCGAGTATTATTGCGTTATTTTCTTAGGAAATTTCTCTGATAATATTTTTTTTCTTTTTTATATTTTTTTTTTCAAAATTATTGATATATCTTGTAGGAAATGTGCGAACTTTATTTTATTTTTTATATTTTTGATAAAAAAATAATTTATTTGAATACCCATAATAAGTTTGTCAGAGGAAAATATTACAGAAATTCAGCAATAGAATCGAGAAATTGTTTTTAATGTTCTTGACATTGTCTTGAAAATATTACGAAACTAACTTGCAAATCAGAAAAGGAAATACATTTTTTAAAAATTCTGCATCAAAAAATATTATAGTTTGAGTAGGAGTAGGTACATTTTTGATAGTATCATAAAAAACAATTATAATTTATAAAGAAAACATGAAAAAAAACAAAAACGAAAATAATTTATAAAGTGTACCTATTTCTTATAAAATATCATAATCAATCTCAAGTGCGTGTAACTAACTAAAAAACAACGCAAGGTTCCAACATTTACTACCACAAACATAATGCTGACAGAGGGCCGCTCACCAATACATGTAAGTCGATCCCGGGTCACTTGTCATGCAATCGTTGTGTCATAATTTTTAATTTTGTTTATATTCTTTTATGTCCCAGGATGTAAGATGAGATATAATATAAACATCAATAGAAACGTTATAGTTTTGTCTTTAATATGATATATTCTATCAATAAATAAAGTATCGTTTTGTCACTAAATATAGCAGATAAATCAAGGCATGTCCTAAATTTGAGAGTCAAATTTAAGTCCGCCGCGTACGCGCATTGTTACTTGTACAAGTCTTAGCTGGGAAAAGGTTAAACAACTTATATATTATTATACATGATAACTTACAATAGGTTTAGAGTAATCATTGTACATTTTTTACATACTATTACAAATAAAATTGTTCATCTTCTTTTTATATACCTACCTAAATACAAATTAAAAAATACAGAACAGCACCCCTGAGATTTATTCTCAAATTTATGCGCAACAAAATCAACAACTTCTTAGCAACTATCAACAACTTCTTAGCAACACAATGGAAAACAAACTTCCCAACGTTGGCATCACTGAAAAAAACATCTCTACGTTGGCAGCACTGAATTTGACAATAGACCTGATTAGAAGTTCTGCCACCTAGTGTGTATTGTCGGAAGCTCCCCAGAAAACTTCCCATTGCACAAAAAATAAGACAGGTAATACCATAAGAAAGATCATGTACTTACCTCTCCATAAAATCAGAAATCAAGTATAATAATAATTGTGGTCGGCTTCTGCAACTAACAATAATATTGTTGTTTGACATAACAATATTATACGTCAAAATGCGTAGATAGATCGTCGTTTTGCGCATGCGCCGCGCATGAGTGTTGCCATTTTACGTAAAATAAACCATAGAAAAGCATCGATTTCTGGCGTCGAAATGTGCTTCTGACGTCAGGCCGTCCCGCTTCAAAGTTTAGGTATTAAAGACGACGTTGGCTTCGGAAATTAAAAAACGCGGCGCGTTTTCGTTGCAAAGTTATCCGTTTGATCTTTCAAAGTTATCGCTATTTTAGTGCATTTGGCTCGGGTCCCTGATGTGCCCATATCTATCTAGCTCAATCAAAATCAATAATTATTCTTCAAATACTCGTCTTATAAAGGCGTCAAAAGTGTATTTGTGTTCACTTCGAGTAAGTTCGTGTTTCCTCAGGTGCGTGACCTGATTCATTGTTAACATTTCGCTGAAGCTGGGAATGTGGTGATGCCCATGCAAGATCTTTAAGGTCTCTAATAATATCCACACATTCTTATTTAAAAACCATGTGTTACTGCAATATGTAGATACATAAACACACTGAATGTCAATTGTTATTAAAACTTACCAATCGAGATTTCTCTCCAACATTTTTGTCTACGGCATTTTTATTGATGTGCAATTTGTTTCGTTTATCTTAAATAGGAGTTTTAGCAAAAACCGCGGCAATAAAATTCCCGGTATCCATCGCGTTATAATAATATTTTCGGAGTCGCTATTTCTACCCCTTGGTTTCCCGCGCTTTTTCAAATTAAAAATTTTCCCGCCATAAAAGTGGTTATTCCTACCCATTTTCTGCAACTTCTATGGTTTACAAAGTAAATAAGCGTGTGTCATTTGTTATATACTACTCAAAAGCGGTTTATATACTGTCATTTGACGTCTGTGAAGTTTTGATCGATATTTTAGCTACATTTGTGTACAAACTTTATTTTTATTATACTAGTTATCTACTTTTTTTATTGCGATTAATTTCCTTACATATTTTCTACAAATTAAGTGTTTTTATGTCGCTTTTAGGTTAAATTTCTGAATATCTTGGATATTTCGTTCTGTGCAACTACTATGAAGTGTGTCATGATTATTTTAAGTGTAATTTAATAATGTGTTGTTATCCAGTATTTCTGACGAACTTTGTATTAAAACAATTGATTTATAGAATAAAATAGATTAATTATTTCATGCCTTGTCCCCTAAAGGAATAGCAATAGTGCTTGCCAACAAATTTTATTACTATGCACAATGAAAAATAATGATTTTTTATATTAAATTATTGATTGCAGATCACAAAAACTACAAATTGTGTTTGTTATCCATAATTAAGGTTAATTTTTCTATGATTCTATGGTAATTGTGACAGCTCCGTTATATAATGCCGTTATTTACCTTTTGATTGTTTTACATAGTTTTTGTTTCATTTAGAAAGAGAAAAAAATAAAAAATAAATTTATTTTCCTTTGTTGTTTATGGCAAATTGATAAAAAAAAGGCCGCCACTATTTCCACTGCCATAGAAAAAAGAATTTTTATTTTTTTATTTTTATGGTGTTGCAATATGAAAAAAATAATAGAAATGAAATTGTCGTTTTATTTTTCAAATATTGCAACTTAAAAAGCAGAATACACAAGAATTTAGAGGAAAAATAAATAATACCCAAAAAAATATGATCTTACGTTTAAATTCTAGACTATAACACATTTTATATTTCCTTTTTCTATGCCAATGACTTTTAAATTGACATAGACGCCACCTGGTGGAGAACTGAGACTTTGGAATAATGATTGTCATTTACAGAAGTTAACTATTTCTACCGCCATAGACAAAAAATGAGTTTTCTATTCTTTTCTATTATACAGTACTATTATATTATCTATGGTTATTATATCTGTCAGATTATTTGAAAGTTTTGTTTTCATTCGTTGAAAGTGAGGTTAGTAGTTAGCTGCGAAGAATATTTTGATGAACATTAGCTAACTTACATTATTTTCGGTAATTTTCAGTCAAAATGCGTTTGTATCAAGAATTTATCAATTGGAACACTTTTGCAGAGTACTATGAGACGTTTCTGGTCTCATCCTTCAATCCCATATTTAGCATAAAAAAAATTCAATTACAATAGATGCGCATAACCAAAGAACAAAAAATCCTATCGTAGAGAACATAAAAATATGCTATTATTCTGATACATTCAGCTGCATACATGGGAGGCCTTCTAAAACATCTTCGAAAGGCGTGCGTCTATTCAAAAAAACTTATAAATAAAAGTGTCTGGCAGAAGTTAAAGTGAAATTTAATAAGGATTCTAATAATTTGGTCATTGAAGCATGCACTTTAGATCATGTCGATGCATTTGGCCAAACAGTGCACGAAATAGACCAGGAAACATTTAATATGCATTCAAGACGCAGGGGCCTGAACAGCCAAAACTTCCTGATAACCACGTTACAGCATATCGAATGACACGATGTTCAAGTCGTAAAGAATTCTCATGTATATTTAGGGTTTCCGCTGTAGTCCACACAAAAATTCTTGATCAAAATAAATAATAATCCAATACGACTGACATCATTTCCAATTCACTTGTCAACGATCTGTCATTATTTTTGTGTCTATGGTCGTAAGAGGTTCCATAAACAAAACATATTAATTCTTTTTTTTTTTTTTAATCTATGGCGGTGGAAATAGCAGATGCGTAAAAAAAATTCAAAAATTTGACACTAATGACGGTTGAAGTGTAGAAATAACCACGGCCTAATATTTTGACGACTCGACATGACAGTAATGACACTTGACACATAACAAGAGAAAAAAATGAAAAAAACACAGAACCAGCGTCTGCCTGCCCAAAAAAGAATGTATTATGTCCAATTCATTCCGGTAAATTTGCCCGCATCGCAGGCTAGTGCCTGAAAGCGGGCCCCTGTTTTTATTGTGCGCACGTCCATTCAAATGCATAGAAACATTCTTTGCGCCGGTCGGCGGGTGTCGGAATCGGCTTTCTACGTGTCCTCGCCCTATGTAAATAACTAGTAGATATAAATAGATATAGATCAAATGGAACAGTTAGTCACAAAAATCAATTATCAGATAATAAAAAATATGGGTTTGATTAATAAAATTATAAAAAACAATTATTATGACCGAGAAGAATCATTGATAATATTATAAAGGAAAAAATATTTCAAAGTATAGGTACTTAATTATAAGATATTAATAATACCTAATTAATACGAACAATACAAAATTTCACGAAGCGTTAAATTGTCGACGAATCCTTCTGCTGTGCGCATGCGCGGGTGTTTGAATTTATAGTACTTATTCTATGGTTTGAATACGGTGAAGTGCACAGAACAATAATACGCTATTGGTGAAGTGAACATAGAACCACGACGGTAAATCAGTTTGAAAAGTTGTACATATTGTTATATTAATACTCTATGATCACTGATCAGTTTTGATCTGTCGTCTGAGGCGTCTGGTTGTTAACTTTATTATTCAGATAACTTGGCAAACCTCAAGCACAGTTAACATACCCATATCTGGAGCCAGCTTAAAAAAACTACATGAAAATCTCGTAAACATAATATGTTCAAATTTTTTTACAATAAATGGGAACATTTCTTCAAAACTTGATCGATCTAAGGCCATCCCTTTTGATAAAGCGGAAAACCGCATTTGGAACATTGGTGCTGTCACGCACATGAGTGAGTGTCAAGATTTAGGCTCTAACCCTGTCTACCTATTTTGTTTGGATTATTTTCATCATGTTTGCTACCGAGATTCAGCACATCATTTTAACCTATTGCAGCTTTTTATTCAAAAAGTTTTTAATTTAATTAAGATATTAAAGCTGCTTTAAACAATCTTAAGAATGGAAAATGACAAGGAACATTCCGACTGAACTATTCAAGTATTATACCTATAGCAACCCAAGTTCATAAGAGAGCTCAAGTATGGAATCATATTACAACACAAGCTTTAAGTAGCTTACTGTGAAAGAATCAGAGTGTATTTGTGTTCACTTTTACTGAGCACAGATTCATTTGTTTGAAAAAAAAAAAAAAAATATATATATATATATATTAAAAAAATGGACATTATAATTTTATGGGAATAAATAATATACCCATAACATTACATATTTTAATTATAAAAGACTAATCGAAACTATTGACTTAACATAACGCAATGCACTGTATTTTTTTTTTTCATTTACAAAAAATAAGGCAATACAAATCATTAAATGATTGCTCTCCAATGTGAGTAAGAACTCGTGTTTTGGAGAGGTAACTTATCTAAGTATGATATCAATAAGTGTCCCATATCCCATACCAGTGTTAAATCCTTTTCATTTTTTATCTCCATAATATGATTATTTTTTCTTTAAAAAACCCTCTTGGCATGAAAGAAATAAATGACGAGTGTCAAGATTGGTCAAGATCCACAGCATTATTTTGAATTTTGCCGCCAATTTGTCATGCACAGTTTAAACGTCAAACAGGAGTCGTCGACAATTTAACGCTTCGTAAAATTTCTGTATTTTACAAGAAAAATAATATATAGTAGTGTTTTATTCCTGGAAAGTATTACAAAACTGACTAAAGTGAACCAGGCAACCGATTCCGATCTGATCCGATCCGACCAATCAATAGTGATTCGGGCAGTTCGGGTCGCTATGCAAAATAATTTGTTACGCATCACTATGGTTTATGGACGTGTGGTGTGTGTGTGTCGCCATGGCATGGCACTCATGGCAGCCGTTGTCCCTCCAGCCAATGTCAGATGACGTCATCCTTTAATGGTCTATACCGCTTGCGGCAAACTAGGCACTTCCTTCGTGCTTCCTTCCTATTTATATTCAGTGATTTTGGCTAAAGGTTTCCGCCAAGCCATCTGTCACGGCTACGCCGTGAATAAATATTATTATTATTATCTGTCAAATTAAATGAAAATTTTAGGTACGTGTTGTTCGCTGTTATTTTGTGATTATCGCTTTTGTGCCACTTTTTAGGAAAAACGCACGAATTAGTATCAAATGGCTAACCATTATGACGTGCCTAGTTGGTCTGTGTCCATTTTATCTCGAACATCAACAAAACTCAAACCCAGTGCAGTGTTTGATAAGTTATTTTTTGTGTTGACAGGGCCGGGAAACCGCCAACAGGATTGCATTTAGATGTTTTGAAAGGCGACAAATTGATTCAAAAACTAATGCTGGATGAAAAGAAATGTTACTTATTTGGAAGGAATCCACAGATGAATGATTTTTGCATTGATCACGCTAGTTGTTCCAGAGTTCACGCAGCTTTCGTATACCATAAACATTTAAATAGAGCTTTTCTTGTCGACTTAGGAAGTAGTAAGTGTTTAAGTTCTTCTCTATAGTTATTAAGTTAAACTCAGGGTGATTATTAGGGTGAGAGTTCGCGGACTGATCCGATTTTTCAAATTCATTTTATTTGATTTGAATCACATCAACATTATCTACACATTGATAAAAATAACCATGTTATGGACTAATTTGGTAATATTTAATGGATTTCTTCAACAAAGTCGATTTAAAAGTTGCCCTTTTAACATATAAATATTTCCTCGCATGGATTTAATTTATCGATTCTCCAGTTAAGTTGTTTGGAAAATGAAAATGTTGTTTAGTTGGTTAATTTGGTTAGGTTAGGGGATTTGAAAACATTCCCAGGTTAGAATTTCAAAAGAAAGTTTTTCTATGGTATACTTCTAGTTTACTTATTTAATAATAAAAAGTCCAAAAACAATATCAATATAAATATACTTGGTAGCAAGTTCTTTGATTGTAGTAAGCTATTTGAAGTAAATTTTATAGGTATACAAAGGTGTCAGCATTGTATATAATTGCCTGAAGCAATTTTTTAGTCAACTGGTTTCGTTCAATCTGAAACAGGTCAGCTCTGGCATTTTCATGTGAAAAACGGTTCAATACCTAATACACAAAGATTATGACCCAACCAGAAATTAAGCCCGGGACCTCTTTGTTAGAAGTCTGGTTTAGTCTGTTTAGTGTAATATTCATTCTCTTGCTTCAGCTGCTTATTCCCGTGGCCCGGCGATTGGATCGGAGTATCCCTGCCCACTGCCCGGAGTGCGACAGGGTATGCCTGTCAAGGATAGGACTATATAGCCATAGTATGTGGCATAGAAGAAGACGATGATAAATCATTGCTGTTTGTGCACCTAAGGGCTTATTATTATTAATTCCTTTTGTAAAGATGAATTGTTTTCCACGTCCAAAGACTAGCAGTTGGCTATTGTTGTCTGTATTAACATCATCTGCAACTACAACTTGTTTGCCTCCTGCGGGGTGGACTCCCAGCTGTCCCTCCACCTCTTTGGTAGTCTGCTTGGGAGCCGTCTTCCATGGGGTTGGTTTTGCAACGTCATTTCATTTATTGCCGCCACTTGTTCTCGAGAACACTTTGTTTGTTGCTATTAACACATTGAATGCCGTGTAGGTCACCGATGACCTCATAATGTCCTGATCATTGTGCCTCGTAGGTCACCCGTGACCTCACTTTAGAGATGTGTTTAAAAAGCATTTGAGCTCAGGCGCGTGATTTTCGCATTCTTTTGTAGTACTAGAATGACCGGAACAACGCTCAAGAACAATACTCTCACGCGGGACTTAGATATTTTAGTAGGTACTCTTTGAATTTTTGAGAGGAAAAATGAAAACAGTGAACTTTCTCAATATCAACTTTTATTACAACTCAAATGAATTATAAAAACTTGCAGTGGTTGGTAGACTAGCGGTTACAACGCCGGCTTTTTGTACTGTTTGGTGCGGACGTCGTGGTTTGATCCCAGGTGCCGACCATTTTTCCCTTTCACGACACAAGCCTTTCCTTACTGTGAAAGAGTCAAGGAGTGTATTTGTGTTCATTTTGAGTGAACACAGATTCATTTTATAAAAAAAAAAAACAAAAAAAATTAACTCTAAATGTATACCTACTTTTTATTATCTCACAAGCGTTTATATTACAAAACAAGCAAAAATAATCATAAAACAACTTGAATGAATTGTAAAATTATATATACGAAACAAGAAAAATAATCACAAAAAAACGTAAAATTGAAAATATTATGTGAGTATGTAACAAATCTTGTAAGAATTTCTTTTTCGATACTATCAATTGCATTTAGATCTTCTTGAGAAAACATGTAATCGTCCATAATTACTTGTATTTCGTGAAAATCATTGTCTCCACTCAAATTTTTGTTTGTTTCCATATTTAACAGTCAATAAATAATAATTTAGGAAGAAAAACACAAAGTTTAAAGAAATAATACTTGAAATTTAATTAGAAGCAAAATAAAATCCGATAAAGAAGCGCGCATCTAACGACACTGTTAACCCGCGCAAGGTGAAAAGTACCTACACTGTCGAGATGCATGACCGGTAACATGATCTCACGGGTTACGCGAATAGTAAATATGTCTTTTGTCCCACAGCGTCACGGAGTGAATTTTCTTAATTTTCCTGGAAAATATCAATCCCAAATTATAAAAGAAATACGTTTTATTGGTCACCGATGTCATTAAAGGATTTTTTTTCCTTAAAAAATATGTTTTTTTTTTGTCATTTCACAATGGCGTTCAACGTGTTTATCTCATTGCTGGAGAAATTTAGGTGGCAAATTTGAACGAAATTCCGGAATTTTATGCTTGCAGATCCGCACTTGCGGGATCCCGCAGGCCCAATTAATATGCGGATCCTAACTGCTATGTTTGTTTTCTTTATAAATTTGTATAGTGATAATATCAGAGAACTGTAAAAAGCTATCAGTTGGCTAATGTCTAATAAATTTATCTATTTATTATTACTTTTTTGGTGTTATTTAGTTATTTCAAAAATTTCATAAAAAATCCTTCAATTTGGTTGGTATAAGGTTCTATTGTTTAGACCAAAAGTACCTGGCCTTATCTTTTCTCAGTGCACCTGCTAATGTTAAACGTTGTGTGGTGGGGTTTATTTAAGTTTTATGAAGGCTCCAGCATATCTGGAAACTTTTAGTATGCATATCTAACGTTCTTTCATGCGATGCGTCAAGTAATGAGTTTTATTTATTTCCAGCCCATGGGACATTTATAGGAAGTTTAAGACTTGAATCAAACAAACCTACCCAGTTACCAATTGACTCTACTTTTCATTTTGGAGCTTCTACTAGAAATTATGTCATCAGGTAATATACATTTTCATTTTAACAAATAACATTATAAAAGTTCAATACAGCCTTGGTTGCCTGCTCTAGATTTGCTATGAAAAGGTTCCGGAATCTTTATGTTTGTGACGGAAGATGCGTTTATGCCAAAACAAACATAGAACCAGATCTGGAAAATCTATAACAGGTATAAAAGAAAGTCTGGTTAGTGTGAATATTTATAACTCGAGATCTTCTCCTTTCCGGATAACAAAATAACTATTAAAAAGTTGAAAAATGCATAAGATATGATATTTAAGTTAGTATAGAACGGATTTACTGACAACAACGCCATCCGTGATAAATTCCATAATAACACAATTTTTATTTACTTTTGAGTTGAGTTTCAAAACATTGGTACACAGATTTTTGTTAGAATTTCTTTCAAGCTTTCAGAAATAATTTTTTATCATTCAAAGGTATTTTTGTATAAATGACAAATTTGAAATGAATATTCATAGTAAGGACTACTTACAGGAGAACGTCTGTCAGGAAAGCTAGCAGACTTATTTTTCTTGATGGTTTATATGGTCACTAATCTGTCATCGCCCATTAATTAATTCTTGTTTCCATGGTGTCCAATATCAACCATAAAAGATAGTATGCTCTGTTTCTAGATACGGGTCTTTGTATGTTTGGTGTAAATAATGTACACTCAAATACATCCATAGATTTGTATCAAAGTTTAGAATTAAACTAGCCGACCCAACGGGCATTGTCCTGTCTTAAATATGAATATTCAACAACTTCTTCTATATTTTGCGGATTTTTATGATAAACAATTTTCTTAACATTTTGATGTTAGGAAAAACTTCTACACTTTTTTTGTACTGTTTTTTTTTTATGTTTTATTATTGGTGACCGGTTTCTGTTCATCCATAGTCAGACCTAACTTTTTTTTTATTTTCATTGTTTTTTGGTGGTATAGGCTTAGGTTCAATTCATATTGGTACATAATACTGTACCTCGGAGGTATGGGACATTATCTCAATTTTGCAAATTTTATAGGAGAGCAGAAAAACTTTTTTTTTTACATTTAATATTTGATGTATTTCCTTCATTCAAACATTCCAGATGCGTTTTTGTACTTTAATTTGTTTAAATTGTTAGACAAATGTTTTTTTTATAGAAAAAATTGTCGAAATGAAGATAATATCCTATGCCTCCGAGGTACAGAATTATAAATTCATCATTTTATCGAATTACCAGCGTGCATTCTTTCAATAATGCTAACATAGTTATTACAAACGTCAGTTAAAATAATAAAATAGAAAAGTTTGTATAGTCGTTAAGTTTTGTTTAATTTTCTGTTGTTCTGCACAACTACCTTTTCTTATCTTTTTTTTCCATAATAAATTTCTCTTCTCTTGACAATAACACAACAAAAAAAGGGTAAGCGAAAATTGTCCAGCCATTCATGTGTGATGCCGATTAATTTTTATATTATTAGATTATTTTTTATATTACTACTAATATAAAACTGTGAGCAGATATTTATTATCATAGCAATGCGTATGGGTTTGTGGATGAAATATACAGACTTAATAAAACTGCAGGACTGTTCACAAAAAAATATTTATATTTCGAACTTTTCTTAATTATTTTCTAACACTCAAAAGAAATTCATGTTTAGGTAATAATAATATTAAGATAATTTTTTAAGCGTCGTTTAGTGACAGCTAAGGCCACCTCGAGGGCGCTAAAACTTTACTTGAACTTACGTACAGACTAATAGTAACAATATACCAACACGATGCCTATGCTTATTATGAAATTGGCAAAAATACTATACAAATACAACATTACACACTATCAGGAAAATCTGGATATGATTTATGAAAAAGATATGTTTGAAGTCACAAATATTTTCGGCATGTCCAATATTCAACGGAAGATTGTTCCATGACTTTGGTCCAGAAACGGCGAATGAACGGCTAAGATATTGAGGCTTTTTTCTTAGATTAAATTCGACCAACGAGACAAATTTCAACTACACTCCTTTTTTGTAACACCACCCAATTAGGTATATTCAGATTCGCAAAAGACTAGATAGATCTTAACGTTTGAACATAAAGGACTTGTATGTTGTCTACCTCGCTAAACTATTCAACAATTTAAACGTAATTTTTCGTGAGTCTGAAATATTTGACTCGTTCTAAATTTTTCTGTGTATGTGTAAAGAATACGAATCGTGTGTTACAGAGAACGGCCGTCTGGAAACAACCGCAGCATAATGGAGGATATACCCACCATGGATGCGGAGGGGGTCCTTCTTGGCTTGCCGGAGACGCAGACGGAATTGGATGTAAGAACATTTTGACTTTCTTTTATAACGAAGGTATTAGTTACTAACCTACCAATTGACACATGAGAAAGCTGGGACTCGAAGATGGAGATAACTAGCGTCTTTCTAACCAAAATATTTGACTAAATGTTCGTCCACTACTCTCTATACTTCTATGGTATTTAGGACACCCAATAGACCATTAAAGAATGACCTCATCTAACGTTTTGCCGTGGACCTACATAGGTATATGTTTACATTGTTTTATAGTGACCCGAACTGCATGAATGTATAGTGATCCCAATCAATTATCCGGCTCATTTTGTTCAATAATATATCCTATTTTATAGTTCTCATATTACTTATTTCACATTCAATATTTTATTCTTCTCAATCACATTTTATATAGATAATCACGAAGATCTCGCACTCATATTAGCTCGTAAGATTCATGGGACGATTTGAAACTATCCGTGACCCAATTGAAAAACACACTCAAACCACCTTTAAATTTTTGTTTGACCACCAAGAAAAAGTCAAAGATCCATGTGGCCGTTAATGGTCTATATAAAGAAAATCTTTTCGTTTTAAATTCAGAATATTGTTTATTATTGAACTTTGACAGCCCTTTGGCTAACGGCTCGCACCGAGCTAAAGGTTCACGCCAAATTAATATTGTGCCAGTCCTGTTTGTATGAATAATGCCATTATATAAAATTTATTATTGTTACAAATCTGCTGTATATTATTTGTTACCCACATTGGAATGCTCTTAAGGTGATGTCATTTTGATGTTAATGTTGGGTTGTAAACAAAACGGCTTCAGTTTTTCGTTACTTCATTATTGGTTGTTTAATTTAATTAGAATTACAAATTTATTTATTTTTTCACAAAACTAATGATAATATTCAGTAAATAAGTTTTGTGTATCGACACAGTGTATGTTGATTATTTTGACTTTTAAATAATCACTACATTTTAAATAATCACTGCACTTCAATTCAATCAAATCTCGAGCTTTTTGTGTCTAACTTCATGTAAGTGAGACGACAGCCGTCAAGATTTGATAGAATTTTGTTTAGTTGCTGATGTGTTTCTTTGAAACTCAAAATTAACTAGTTTTTTTTAGTTTTTTTCTTTGATAAGGTTTATTTTGAAAAATCTGCATTGTGAAGTATCTTATCTATGATAAACTATAATGTGGTTTGAATTGGATGAGGTAATAAATGTGATAACTCTAAATTAAAGTCACTAGTCTAAATTAAAATTTGTTAATGAACATACCAAACTCTTTTTAAAATTTGTATTTGTTTTGGTAATTATTAAATTTGCGGGCTGATTTTTGGGTATAGTTTTATCAGTGTACAAATATAGCTACATTCCAACCTTAACCTAACCTATTCAAATTGTTGTGTTATTATTCGGGGAGGTTATCCAATCTCCTAAACCAGGTGTAGCGATCCTGTAAAAGTGACATTCTTCTTTTTCTGTGTGTATGACGGTTACATAGATAATTGCTTTAGCATTTTCTTTGTCCATTAAATGGGAAGCTAGACTAGAACCTGTTCAATAACCTACTGATTAAGCCTGACTATGAATCAACAACGTAAAGCAAAACTGGTATCAGCTAGTATATAATAATGTAGAATATACAGCATTATACATTAACGCCGTCAGAATGTAACCGTCTGGCAGCCATTTTATTTGACTTGACTCGAGTCCGAGTAATGTTGTGCAATAGGTATAATGTTTTCTAATATATTTGTATTTCTTTTTTTTTTAGAATTTAACGGAATTCAACACGGCTCATAATAGAAGAATATCAATGCTCGGAATTTCTACCGACGATTCGTCGGATATGAAGGGAGTTGGTAATAAACGGCTGGCGTCCGGGATCGGACCAGGATCCGGCCCACCGACCAAACGACAGAAGCGCGAAGTGTCTTTCAACGAAGACGTAGATATTATAAATCCAGAGGATATAGATCCTAGTGTGGGAAGATTTAGAAACCTTGTCAAGAGCACCATTATGCCGACATCCGGACACTTGGGTTCCAGAAGACTTAAGTTGTCTACAGGAGAAGAAGGTAAGTCTTAACAATTTTTAATAATAACAATAACTAAGTACTTACTAGCTAAAAAAATAAAAAGAAAAATAAATTCAAGTTACAGTTTACAAAAAATAGTACTAAGGCTAAATAAAAACTAAAAAAACTATTGATAAATTTCATACATAAGAAGTCAAGGATAGCCTGGAAAAAGAATGCATAAAAAGATGAGTTTTTAAAAGTTTCTTGAACTCATTAATGTTCTCAGCATTCCTGATATGGGAGGGTAGCACATTCCAAGCCTTAGGTCCAGAGACGCTATATGCCCTATCGACATACTTGGAACATCCAGTGTCCATTTCTCGATGTTCTGTATGTGAGTCTGTGTGGGATCTTAATGAGCTCCGTCTGTCATTGGGTGATTGGGATATACAAAGATCTGATATATAGGAGGGAGACATACCGTGAATGGCTTTAAAAGCAGTTTGAATTGTATGCGCTCTGGACATTTTAGCCAGTGGAGATTATGTAGTAATGTGTGAGAAACGGTCAATACAGAAGATGAGGCGCGCTGCTGCATTCATTATCAGTTGCCCTCTATTGATCTGATACTTGGGTGGATATATATATATATATATATATATATATGCGTATGGTATTGGCGCAAATTAAATTCGAATAAAATAAAAACTATTTACAATGGTGGATTATAAATAATTATCGTCAAAATTTAAAATCATTAGTACTTAATAAAAACATTAAAATACAATAAAAAAAAAACATAAATAAACGGTCATGGTTTTAAAATCACTTTAAAAACTTATATTAAGTGGCTAAAATCCTGAAGCCAGTTTCTAGCTCCAGTCATCAACAAATTGATGTCCTCCAAGGTTCCATCGAAAGCATAAAGTGGACACTCGCCGACAACATGCTGTAACGTCTGGGATGGGCAGCCGCAGTCACAATGAGGATCGGCAATGTGCCCCCATCTGTGACGATCTGCTGCGCATCTACTAGTCCCCGATCTTATTCTATTAAGTGCTACCCATTGTCTCCGCTCGAGCTCAAAACCTGAAACCCTCGATGTCGGATCCACGACAAGTTCCCTATTTTTAGTGTCCGTGCCATTATTCCACTCCGTCGTCCAGGCTTGCGCAACCGTAAAACCCTCGCTCTCCGAGGCTTGCGCATGGGTGGCTTACACATCACCATGCTTAGAAGCAGGTTAAAAAGGGTTTAAGTTGTGTCCATTGTATGCCAACAAGCACAGTAAATTAAAAAAAAAACAAATAACATTTGCTCAATTAATATTGGACTCCAAAAATACTTCATAAACAAATCTACTGGCACATAGTTGATCATTTCAGTATTTTTGTAATGATTTTAAAATTTATAATCATCTATAAATTTTTACTCGATCCTGTGGATCTCATTTTACAGAGATTTAACAAGTGCCATGAAACATAAGCTTTGATGTTTATAGTTTTTGAGACACCAACACTGATATTATCATAATAATGCAAACGAAAAGACTCAATACACACATAATTCACCAGTTTTCCAATAAAAGGTGTCTGCCACTTCCATAAAATGATGGTCAGTAGTAATAATATACAAAAAAAAGAATCATCTATATAGATAGAAAACCATTTAATACATGAAATACGTAATTATATGAGGTGGTTGGAAGACTAGCGGTTACAACACCGGCTTTCCTACTGTTTCGTGCTGGAAATCGTGGGTTCTATCCCAGTTGCCGACCATCTTCCTCTTTCACAACACAAGCTTACTGTGTAAGACTAAAAGAGTGTATTTGTGTGCACTTTAAGTGAGCACAGATTCATTAAAAAAAAAAAGAATTTAATCCAGCATCTTGTTCAAAACTGACTTCACATTACTTTTCCATGTCTCTCCTCTCATTGTACAACATTTCATTTTAAAGAATGGAAAATTAGTTTTAATCAGATGATGCTTACGTAAATCTATTGTATGTTTTAGCGTCCAATCATTCCAACCGTCTTCGCGAGCTAAGCAAGAGTCTTCATCCATCTGCATTATACCAGGATCTGCCACCACCATCGGGCTCGGGATTGGGACTGCATCCACCTCTTTCCCCTGGTCTGACATTGGCCGGAAATATGACTACATTAGGAGCAAGGTTTGTAACAACAGAATATTATTTTCACAAATTGTTTCGGAAATGTCATTCCATTAATGAGCTTCATGAAAGTAATTTCGATTACATATTCTCTCCAACCGATGAATTCCCTAATAAGCTTTATTGAGTTTTAAATAGAGAAAAATGAACAGGTCTTTCAGTCTTACTATTTGATGCTAATCATGAAATCTATCAGTGTTCAAACAAAATTCGACTACTACGGGCTTACTGTTGTCTTTAATTAAATCACTTTACATTATTATTATTATTCCCCGAAATTCAGTAATCATGGGAATCTTCAAATGCCATTAAGAATGTTTGCCATTTAGGTGGTCAAATTCGTCAAAATACCCGAAATTCAGTAATCATGGGAATCTTCAAATGCCATTAAGAATGTTTGCCATTTAGGTGGTCAAATTCGTCAAAATACCCGAAATTCAGTAATCATGGGAATCTTCAAATGCCATTAAGAATGTTTGCCATTTAGGTGGTCAAATTCGTCAAAATACCCGAAATTCAGTAATCATGGGAATCTTCAAATGCCATTAAGAATGTTTGCCATTTAGGTGGTCAAATTCGTCAAAATACCCGAAATTCAGTAATCATGGGAATCTTCAAATGCCATTAAGAACGTTCACCATTTAGGTGGTCAAAATCCCCGAAATTCAGTAATTATGGGAATTTTCAAATACCGTTCGCCATTTAGATAGTCAGATTCGTCAAAATCATTGGAAGCCAATTTATTGACTTCAGCCCCTTTTGCAAATATCGAGTAGCTGATGAACTCAGTATATTTGATTGTGTTTTCTTAGCATAAGTAAATGAAATTTATTTTAATTCCAGATTGGGCCTAGCTCTGCCAAACCCTGCTCCCGATGTGGACATGTATGAATCAATGGAAACCAACGAATCCATCACCAGTCAAGCGAATATCAGCGTCGCCAGCGTTAGCGTAAATAATAGGTCGACCGATGTTTCCATGGACACTTCACAAGTACCTTCCAATGAACCTAGGAAGAAGAAATACGCTAAAGAAGCTTGGCCCGGCAGGAAACCTTTACTCTCCGGTGTATAAAGGGCAATGTGTAAAGAAATTGTTTTATGTTCCTTTTTATACCGTGACGGGAATGTTCGTAATAAGCAATAAGAAATTATAATACAAAGAAAACAAAACAGTTTTATGCGTTGTGTTTCAGTGATCTTTTGTTTTATATTTTAAGATAGTATCTAATATAAGGGAGCGTTTACACCAAACCAACATAGAACCAGAGCTGGAAAATAGAGTATATTTTCTTGGTGGTTGATATGGTCACCAAGGAAATAACATAGAGAAAGAAGTATCATTGCCCATCAATTAGTTTCCATGGTGTCCAATATCAACGATTGTGAAGTTATTGTCTGTTTTCCAGCTCTGGCTCTATGATTGACTAAGATCAGTGAACTGAAAATCACTATTTTTATACACATATTTTCATATTTATTCGCTGCAATAAATCTATAGTTAGATTACTTATAATTTAATAGTGGTTGGTAATCGCCAATTACCGTTCTGAAGGATTTGGGTTTGATCCTATTAGCTGGTCATCTTCCTCTTTGAGGCCGTTCCAGTATTACATAACGCAATTTGGGGGAGGAGTGAGTCTTGTAAATAATTGTTATTGTGTACTACAGGGGCACGCAAATCTATATAATAATTCTGTTATGTATAATTGTATATGGACACATCACTCTGAAGATAGACACAGTCCGTCAGCTGTTATTTCGCGCAGAGCTGTGCAAAATGTCTCTTGAGTGTTCTTAAACACAGTTTAGTTCATTTAATTTAATATATTTCAAGCTATATTAAAAAAAAAAATTTCAGTACATATCTTATAGTAATATTGCAATAAACACAGATAGTCATCTTTTGGAAACAAAATTACTCGTGTAAATGCTGCGTGCAATCATAGTATTACAGTATGAAAATGTAATAAAAATATTGAAGATTGATCTGAAATACAAATAAATGTAATTGAAATTTTATAAACTAAATTTTATAAACATTCAAATGAAAATATCGAGTACTGTATTGTGAAGATTGACGTTGAGGTCAATTTAGGTCGGTAAAACAGTCCCCTTCATCAATTAATTAGGCATTCCTCATAACATTTTTGCACGATGAATTCCACACATAGAGGGTGCTAATGTAGCAAAGACTCAAACCATGAGAGAATAAATAGTTGAATCAAACATCCTATGATTTATTTCTTTGCTTTTATTGAACAGTAATGAAATATATTGTCAGTTTTTTTTTTCATTTGAATGAAAGACTATTTTTCATTCTTTCTTTTCTATAAACATGGAAAGTGACATTCCTATTTTCTGTGTGTATGACAGTTACATAGAGGTCTGTTAAGCAATGGGAAGCTAGACTAGGACCTATTTAATAACCTACTGATAAAGTCTGACTATACGAATCAACAATGTAAAGCAAGAATGGTATTACCTAGTTACATAATAGTTGTGATTGATGTCAAAAGTGTAATAGATAAAAGTTTACTTAATTGATTCCAGATTCATTTTTATAAAGTAAATTTATTAAAATGAAATTTTTTGTCAGAAGTACAAATAACTCGTGGGACGACTCGCTCTCAAGATGGCTTATGCGGTGTTCAGACGGGGCGATATAAGGCCAGACGATATCGCTTGCATAAAAAAAATATCGTTCGGTCGCCCATTGATCGTCTGATGTGTTCACACGAGTCCACCGACATACATTCAATCTGTCAGGTGCGCTGATTGTTTTAAAAATGGCGGACGTCGAGGTAAAAGTCGAGGAGTAATTAGAGTTAGTTGAAAATATTGTTTTAGACGATATAAAAAGACTCCTAATTGAGGAAAAATAAAAAAAAACGCAGATATTGGGTGCGGAATTGGATTCTAAGGAGAAATAAATTTAGAGCAGTGCTGTCAACTGTCAAGAAACAGAACATACGGACGCCGCGCATATCTGCGCATGCGTGATTCGTTCCACCAGATACAAAAGTTGAAAGGCGTTCAACTTGAGGCGATATCGCTTTCAATCATTTTTATCGTTTCAGATTTATCGCCAATCTGTTCACACGGTTCAATTAGCTGGCGATATTCGCCCCGTCTGAACACCGCATTACACAGAAAAATTATTTGACTTAGTAAGGGAAAGGCACCGAAACATCGCCTTTCTCCAGTTGCTGTCTCCTTTTTTAATTTCCTTAAAGCTATTTATTGACATTCGGAAGTAAATAAAAAACCGTTCTTCATCTTCAAGTAATTCAGGAAAAATAATACTGAACTCTCCTTTTTCATCTCGCTCAGTGTTACTCGGATGCACTCAGTATCTTTATTTCTTATTAGACTCTTCCAAAGTCCACAAAAGCAGTGCTTCATCTTCTGAAGACGAACTATCGAAATACATGTTTCACGTATAAGTTGTTTGGGAAAACGGAACGCAGCATTTTTGACCGTGCGCTATGCATGTTAGAACTCGACCGCACGAACTCGGCTTCCTGCCTGCGGGCTCTAAAATGTGATATGTCACATTTTTAAAACCAGAGGTGTATTTTTCATAGCTCGATTTCTTCTTTTTCTTACAATGAAAGTCTTGTTATTCTTTCAACATGTCCTAGTCACTTGTGTCACAATATTGCTACATATTCTGTGACATCCGCATCATCCAATGAAAATAAGTTTCAAAACTGCTTTTATTGATAAACAAAAATATGTTTTAAAGTTGTGTGGCTGTAGGTATAAAATTTTACCCCATTATTTTATTTATTATATTTACCAACCTTAGGGTGAAAATAAAAAGAATATTGATTACGACCGATGCAAATAATGTTTCTATGCATTTGGATGGGGCATGCCCGAAAGCGAGTTTCTGGTATTGTTGAGCGCGTATGCCTATTCAAATGCATAGAAACATTATTAGCACCGATCCGGAATCAGCCTTTTTTGTGTTTTCACCCTTACGATAGTTAATCATTGTGAGAAATAAGTAAAATTCTTAAAACAACTTTTTCTTATAATTAGTTTGTGTTTTATGTTTTCACCTGATTATAAGTTTCCAACATAAGGAAAGGTGTTGAGAATAATTTTAATAAGAAAAATACATAACTAAATAATAAAATGTCTTTCATTTCATAAGCCTTTTAAAACTGTATTTTTTTCAAATTGGTAAAAAACGCCGCTATTTAGTATAACAGCAAAACCTTTGCACCAAACAGTGTTTACAACACAGAAAAGGTTTAATTTTTTTTTTTTACCTATCACGCCGTTTCCCGAAGGGGGTAGGCAGAGAGTACGGTTTTCCACTCTTTCCTATCCAAACAAACCTCTTTCGCTTCCTCCAAACGCATAACATTCCGCATACATGCTCTTCTATTCCTTTTACTCCTGACTTGGCCCTCCTCTAAGGCGGCACCGATATGCTCGGACCATGTCATTCGACAGGTTTAAAGACAGGTTTAAATGTGACGACACAATATACACCAAAATAATAACTATTATGCAACAAAATAGGCATAATTATTATGTGTCTATGCCTATTTTGTAAATATGAAATGTAAATGAAGTGGTGGATAAAACGCTGAATTTCATACAGCTTTGTACTGGAAATCGTGAGTTCGATCCCAGGTGCTGACCATCTTCCTCTTTCATGACACAAGCTTTAACTAGCTTATTGTGAAAGAGTCAAAGAGTGTATTCGTGTTCACTTTAAGTGAGCACAGATTTATTAAAAATATTTTGTAAATAAAGTAACAGAAACAATTATTGTTATAATATTAAAGCATTTTGTTTTTATCGCAATATTTAGAAGGTGTCATCTTCTGTTCTGTCGATAACTCTGAAGCAAAATTTTTATTGTCTGTCACTTAATTACTATTGAAGAGCATAAAAAACACAGCAATATTATGAAGAAAGATTTAAATATTTGAAAAAAGAAATAAAAATAAGCATAAATGATGTATCGATGACTACACTGCCTAAGTGCGTGACGTCCATTGGTCCCGCCTCGGATGTAAGTTGCTAGGAGGTACCTATTGAGTGTCTTGAAAATGAGTAATGGTTAATGATTCTCTCTTTTTAATACTTAATTATCTAGCACAATCGCTAAATACGAACCTTACTAACGCCTGTTACAGTGAAACTTCTTATAATGAGTATAATTCATTCTAGGGTCTTACTCGTTACGGAAAGCAAATTTTCTAACCATTTAATAATAATAATTGAAAAAAGGCCATTGTGCAATATGAGACCAGGTCATTGTGACCGATAATAATTATAAAAAGTTCATAAAAACCTAGAATACCCAGAGAGATTAAAGATCTTAAAGTTAACCACACTACGGGAGAGAAGAGCAAGAGGTGACCTGATTGAAACTTACAAAATTTTGTCTGGATACTACAATGTGCCTGATTTGGAACACATATTCAAAAGGAATGCAAATGAAAACCTCAGAGGACACCACCTAAAATTGAGCAAATCTCGCTTCAAATGTAATCCAAGGAAGCATGCATTTAGTAACAGAGTGGTTGACATGTGGAATAAATTGCCTGAGAGTGTTGTGTCTGCCACTAGTGTAAACCAATTTAAAAACAGACTGGACGATTTTTTGAGAGACAATGATATGGGCCTATCAGCTTGAGCTGCCTGCCCATTGCAATAATAATAATAATGAAAATGCTGAATATCATTGACAAATGTCGTGCAACACTCAGATATTGTCTGGGTGTCTTCTCCTGTGTGGTTCTGAGTATCTGCACAGACATAACGATGTGGCTAAAATAGTTCATAAAAAACTTGGCTTGAAATATGGTTTGCTCGATTTTGAAGTTCCTTATTATAATAGGTACACCCCAATTTCGGTAATGCAAAACAATAATATAAAGTTGTATTGGGATATACCAATACAAACTGACCGAATGATTAACGCAAATCGTCCGGACATTGTATTGGTTGATCGTAGGAACGGGATAACGTATCTCGTGGATATCACTATACTGTATGACGAAACTTTGAAAAAAGCCGAGCAAGACAAGATAATTAAATATCATGATCTATGCTCTCAAATCAAGGATATTATGTGGCATACACCAACCACCCACATAATACCTATAGTGATATCGACAATGGAGTTATTCCTAAGTCTCTTAAAGACAATCTAGGGAAACTTGGCATCTGTAATGGTCTCAGATATGCCATTCAAAAGGCAGTTCTGTTAGTTGTCCTCAAACAAAATTTTTGCAATGCTCCTATTAACTCCTAGAAAAAGTGCTCCTATTAAAAACAAAAAAATTAAAAGAATAACAAAAAAATATATATATAACTACCTACCACTAAAAATAAAATTCATATTATATGACATTATAAATCCATTGGTCTAGAAGTTTGGGGTGCATTGGAAGTAGAAGATTGTGGCATTGGATCACGTCTTTTAAAAGCATTCGATACCTGAAAGGCCAATTAGCGTAAGCGACAAAAACCCAATTTTACAGGAGAGGTTTTTTTTGTTTAAAAAATTTAAAAAAAATCTAGGACTCTTGAGGTTTTGCCACATATTCATTAAAAATATAGCAAATCGATGTGTTAATTATTCTTATATAAATAAGCATGCTTTCTGGTACTTATGTCGCTTACGATAATTTTGCCGGACTAATTAGCTCACCGAAATGTACGTTCGCGTCGGTTACGCTAATTTTGTATGAGATTTACATGTACAAATCATGATTATGTTAACAGTACTGAATAAACTTGGTATATTCTTAATATTACTTCCAATTCCAATTCTCCCTTTTACACCCCACTCAGGGGATATATTTATATCCCCTGAGTGGGGTGTAAAATCTTACGATAAAATGACTTTTCTGCATAACTTTTCGATTTTTTTTTCTACGCGCGTGGGAGTCAGATCTATCGATGAGGAATATTTTTTTAAGTATCTTTCAATAAAAATGTCAATTTCGACAAAAGTGTCGCTTAAGCTAATTGGCCTTTCAGGTATCGATATTATGTTCATTTTTAGTTTATTGTTTTTTCTTGAGATGTTCCGCCTAGTCGGTAAAGCCGACTATCCGGCCCTTAGAGTAAGAGAATACTAATCCGGCCCTTATCCGGCCAATTTCATATTCGGCGACCAGTCGGGGATCGGTGAAGTCGCCGATTAATGGCCGACCACAGAACACATAATATATACTCTGTGGCCGACTATCTTTGTATGTATTTCTCAATAAAATATATGGGAAAATCCTTAAATAAAAACCTTGATTGTCAATATTTTTTTTAATAATAATCAATTTTGTACATTTTGAAATATAAAGTAAATTAATCAGTTTTTAAAATGAGTTACTTGTAAAGAACCTAAATTCGCCAAACGCGTCACGGCTATCGCCGAATAGGTACTCCCGGAACCATGATCGGCTTTGCCGACTAGTCGGCCTTTTTTCAACCGACTAATCGGCTAGTCGGCCAAAGTCATAATCGGAACATCTCTAGTTTTTTCGTTTCCGCGTGTTTTTTTTATATTGCTCACTTTGGCTTCTATCAAAATACTACAAGCGAAATCGAAAAGAGCTATGGACCTAAAAGGCGCTAGAAAAGTCGCTAGAATATTTTGTCGCTAAATGAAAAGTCGTTTTCCATGTCCAAACGTCGCTAGATCTGGCGACAAAGTCGCTAAGTTGGCAACAGAGAAAGAATTCACAGAATTCTTAACCATATAAAATTCTATGGTATTATTATAATACTCTATGGCCTTTCCTAACTGACAGTTTTTGGTTATGTTTACGTTTTGTGAGTAATGATTTTTGACGGGTGAGCTCGATGCTTGTATGATTTTGTTAGCTTTATTTTATGAAATACTTGATAATTGTATTGTTTCTTTTAGGTGGCTTAACCCTATACTGAGAAAGGCTGAAATTTGTTATCCTATCGGTTATGTTTACCTTTCTAATATCTAATAATGTGTGTTGACTATACTTTGGGTGAGTTCCATCTACTTCATAGTACCTAATATTATTATTTGCTTAACATTACCGAATATGGTAATCATTAAGTTCGCGGGCTTCTACGATTTTTGACAAAGTCCTAAATGAATATGTTTTAACCTAACAGGACCCCTATTCTGTAGCAAGTGTAGGGTAGTTACTTGAAAAAAAGTGACTATTAGGCGATATATTTTGTATGAAAAACGTCTATATGCGATTCTGGCATTCGATACGTATAGACGTTTTTCGTACAAAATGTATCGCCTAATAGTCACCTTTTTCAAGTGACTACCCTACACTTGCTACAGAATAGGGGTACAGAGTGTAGTGTTGTCACTCACCGGGAGATAGATGTCCTAAGAGGTATGTGGGGTTCTACCCCCCCAAACCCCCCTTTAAAACTACGTTCCTACCTTAAGGGACCGTTCAAGTATTACGTATTTAAACACAATAGACCCAACAAGGGTCGCGGTGTTATAGGGGGCATTGTATCCCGGCCAATTGATGAAAAAAAAAGAAAAAAAAAAAAAAAAAAAAAAAAAAATTTTACGTAACGCATTTTTTTAACATTATTAACCCCCCCCCCCCGAGATGCACCGTAACGCTCATTGTTACCCCTCTTCCCATTCTCTAAACGTTGCCTAACGCACATATTACAACTATTTATGCCTCAAATCACGATTATTACTGGAAAGTAACTAAATACCTTTATTGTGGCGCCGGTAATAGAGTACTAACGTTTTACAAGAATACCCCCCCTCCCCCCCCCTTTTGCGTTACGTAATACTTGAACGCTCCCTAAGCTAGTTTATTCAAATCGTAGTGTATCATTCAAGGATGTTATCATATCATAGTGTATCATTCAAGGATGTTATCAAATCGTAGTGTATCATTCAAGGATGTTATCAAATCGTAGTGTATCATTCAGGGATGTTATCAAATCTCCTAATCTATCCAAACTGACTAACTAAACGACAATGACCAGCAATATTGGTTGGTTGGAAGAAAAAGGCAATAAGCCCGCCAGTTGGCTAATATTTGTATTTATCCAATAAAGTGTTATTTATTATTATTATTAATATCTTCATTTTTCAAACAAAAACATCAATTTGAAAATCAAAAAATAAAATGTCCTTCCATGCAAGAAAAAGTTTGTATGAGAAAATAGACAACTTTTAAAATTGATTTTTATTTAAAATTGGTTACTTCAAATGTTATCAAATCAATCCATAACATGCTTGTTCACTAATCTGCAAATAAAGTTGATATGTGTTTCGTATTAAAAATCGTGAAAAATTGAAGAAGCCCCCGAACATAATAATTACCCAGAATATACAGGTATAAATATTGTGTGGATTCTTTTAGGTGGCTCATCTGTATGCTGAGAAAGGCTCAAATTTGTTACAAGATAATAACTTCATATTCATCAAAATGTCATGTATTTGTAAATTGTGTGGGAAATCTCATGAAACTACACAAACACTTACCAAACACGCCTGTTTATTGACTATCTCTAAAAATAAATTTCATTGTGGCATATGTAATAAATTTTTCAAAAGTAAGAAAGCTCTCAATTATCACAACAATATTTGTCAAGATGCTTCTTATACTTGCTCAATTTGTCAAACCGTTTATCGTAATAGGAAAGCATGTCTTAGACATGAAGCTCTGTGCGAAGGTTCCTTGGTTTGTTCCCTTTGTAATAAATGTTTCAAAAGTATGTTTAATTTGAAGAGGCATAAAACAACTTGTAAAGGTCGTATATCAAATGGTAAAATAGAGCTTAGTTCTGATCAAAAAGTAGATAATAATATTAATAATTTAAAGCAATATAAACCGTGTGGAAAATCTCATGAAATTACACAAACAGTTACCACACAGGGCTGTTTACCAGCCGGCATTAAACAGAAGAACATTATAATGAAATTTCATTGTAGCATATGTAATGAAATTTTCAAAAGTAAATATGATTTGGATAGGCATAAAACAACTTGCACAGGTCAAATATCATATGCTAAAGTAGAGCTTAGTTCTGATCAAAAAGTAGAAAATAATATTAATAATTTAAAGCAATATAAACCGTGTGGAAAATCTCATGAAATTACACAAACAGTTACCACACAGGGCTGTTTACCAGCCGGCATTAAACAGAAGAACATTATAATGAAATTTCATTGTAGCATATGTAATGAAATTTTCAAAAGTAAATATGATTTGGATAGGCATAAAACAACTTGCACAGGTCAAATATCTAATGCTAAAGTAGAGCTTAGTTTTGTTCAAAAAGTAGAAAAAAATATTAATAATTTAAAGCAATATAAACCGTGTGGAAATTCTCATGAAATTACGCAAACACTTACCACACAGGGCTGTTTACCAGCCGACATTAAACAGAAGAACATTATAATGAAATTTCATTGTAGCATATGTAATGAAATTTTCAAAAGTAAATATGATTTGGATAGGCATAAAACAACTTGCACAGGTCAAATATCTAATGCTAAAGTAGAGCTTAGTTCTGATCAAAAAGTAGAAAAAAATAATTTAAAGCAATTGTGTGGGAAATCTTATGAAACTACACAAACAGGTACCACACAGGGCTGTTTACCAGCCGGCATTAAACAGGCCATTTCTAAAAATAAATTTCATTGTAGCATATGTAATAAATTTTTCAAAAGTAAGAAAGCTCTCAATTATCACAACAATATTTGTCAAGATGCTTCTTATACTTGCTCAATTTGTCGAGCCGTTTATCGTAATAAGAAAGCATGCCTTAGACATGAAGCTCTGTGCGAAGGTTCCTTAAATTGTTCCCTTTGTAATAAATGTTTCAAAAGTACCTATAATTTGAAGAGGCATAAAACAACTTGTAAAGGTTCAATGCTAAGTTCTGACATGAAGCTTAGTTCCGGTGCTAACAAATATCAATTGCTCATGTTTGATTGTATTTCCAAATTTTATGATTGGAAGAAAATGATCGACAGGCAAAGTTTTAGTTACCATGGAAAAATGTGCGGTACTAAAATAAATAAAACTGTTAAATATCATTACTTCAAATGTATATTCGGTTCTGTTGCATCACAAAAACGATTGAATAGAGAAACCGTTCATGGACAGGTCCCGCCAAAAACCTGCGAGTCGAAGATTCTAGTCAAAGAGTGTCATGATGGTAACACTTATGTGAAATATTTTCCACAGCACTCCCATCCAAGAACTGTCATAAATATGACCCATAAAATAATAAAAATTCTATTTTAGTTTAAAAAATTATTACTGTTGATTCCTTTCATCTCATATAGCATTTATTTTGATTAAACTGTTATTAAAATTCATTGTTAGCTAGCTTGTCTGAATATTGAATTCGAATCTGTATACTTAATTAATAAAGAAATATTTCAGAATCATATGGTTTATTATTCAAATACATTAGAAAAGTCAAAGATGTTTCACGCAACTTTCGTAATTTTTTTCTTTCATGAGAAACACCCTCTACTACAAACGAAGAAACTTGTGCATAACGCCATCCTGTTGCCATCGATGATGTATGGTTGTGAAACATGTACGAAGAAAAAAGAATGTAGTATAAATGCAGTAGAGATGAAATCTCTACGAAGAATATGTGGAAAAACTTTATGGGGTATGGAATGGAATTAAAATATTGGGATGGAATGTGGTATGGGAGTAAGTGTTGTGACAAAGATGGAAGTCAATTAATTGAGATGGATTAGGCATGTGAAAAGAATGGATGCAAGCAGAATGACAAAGAAAATTTATAAGGCTGAAAGGAAAGGTGTTCGAAAGTATGGACGATGGAGAATGATGTGGATCGAACACATTGATTCCGTCCGCAAGGAAAGCCAGGTCAGAAATAGGATAAGGGACCGTTCAAGTATTACGTAACGCATTTTTTTTAACATTTTGACCCCCCCCCCCCCGAGATGCATCGTAACGCTCTTTGTTACCCCTCTTCCCATTCTCTAAACGTTGCCTAACGTGCATATTACAACTAAGTATGCCTCAAATCACAATTATTACTGGAAAGTCGCTAAATAAATTTATTGCGGCACCGGTAATACAATAGTAACGTTTTACAAGAATAACCCCCCCCCCATATTGCGTTACGTAATACTTGAACGCTCCCTAAGGTGTATGAGAAATGTTATATCGGTAGAAGAAGTAAGCATGGATAGAAAAAAGTGGAGGTCCGTTCTCTCTCCCTACCCCTTACGGGTCACGGTGTGATGGGTCAAAAAAAATTTTTGTATGCGCTTGCCCATGGACTCGTTTTTCCTGTAAAGAGGTGCATTCTAATTTTATGCATTTCTTGCTCATGAAATCAAGGATATAATATAGCATACACCTATCACTCACAGTGCCTAGTGGAGTTATTCCCAAGTGTCTTAGACAATCTTGGGAAACTATAGGCATCTGTAGAGGTGTATAGAACTCTTTGTGTAGAGGCCTTAATATTAATATAAAGACTTACCTACATAAATTAAAAAAGTTATCAGATGTTAATATAATATGGCATTTCTGTTGTCCTCGTGTAGAATCTTAAGAAAATTCCTTTCTGTATCGTGTCGTCAATAATTGTGATAAAATATATTGAGAGACAAGTCCGATATTGTTATAATAAGTTTATAGCATTCTGTTAAATTTTAGTTTTGTTTTTTCAATGATGTCGGCTTTTTGTGATCAAAGTAAATAAAAAATGTCTTGAAAAATAATTATTTTTAAAGCTCGTTAGTTGTGCTGGCAATAATTTCCTGACAAAAGTGACATTTGAATCTGTCAAAAACATCTTGTTAAACATCAGATCTCTTTGGCAAGTTTTTCGTTAGCAAAATACGGCATTTTATTTCCAACTATTACTGATGACTATATTTATTAATAATATTAAAGATGCCATCCGCTGATTTTGAATCCGAAATTTTAGATAACAAGAACAAAAATCACGTCGTGTGTAAATATTGTAATTCAAAAATATTACTGCCTGGTTCTGCTTCATACATTAATCAAATTGTAAGTATGTAGTAACTTAATTTTTGTCATTTTAGGTAAACTCTGGTTTGATTTTTTATATAAATTATAATTATAACGTTATTCTCTGTACACGTCCAATCTATAGCATGCACGGACAGTTCGATAGATGCAATACAGCTATTTGAACATTCTCTATATTTCGCCATCATAGAGTGTCGATCCTTTTCATGTTATGGATTAATTTGATAACATTTGAAGTCATTTTTTCAGCAGTTTGTAATCAATTTAATAGTTGCTAATTGTCTCATTGGGATTTAGACATGGTGTGGGAGGAGGTCATAAGCATTGCATAAGATCGAGCGCAGCGGAGAGCTCTTGTTGCCTCCCTATGCTCTTGAGTGGGGTGTAAAAGTTGCTGGTCTTTGTCGTTTAGTTGGTCAATTTGTTTACGTTAGGAGTTTGATAACCTCTGGAAATGACACCACTACGATTTGAAAAGGTTAGGTTAAGGTTAGAACATAGTTATAGAGGGGGGTTTGAGTGGTGAAACCCCCCAACCCCTGTTTGGATAAAACATATTATTCATTCAGAAGGGTTTGCCAAAAATCGAATCTCCTTGCGAACTTAATAATTAACTTTATTTTAAACAAATGAATCTGGAATAATAATAAATAACAACTAATGACTCTACCAATTCATTACTGACGTTCGATTTTTAAATGAAACAAACCACTATGGGCTTACGACCGTCTTCTACTGTTATTTCGAAGGCTGGCTTAGTGTAATCACTTTACGTTAACAACGTTTGCCATTAGGTGGTAATGTTTCCGAATCTCCTAATCGTGAGAATTCTCAACATGTCGAAAAATGTCATGTATGCAACAAGTAAATAATTAATGAAAAATAGAGATATAAGTAGTTGGAAGTTATTGAAAAACAAGAGAGCAACCAAATTTAGAGACAGCGACTGCTGTCATGTATTTGGCGCCAGGATATGCCTATATCCATTTTGTCAATGTCTCATCTTTATTGCCTATGGCTTTGTTGGTGCACAACGTTCTAATTATGTCTAGATTCTTGTGACCATTTTTCAGGACTAGATCTTAAATAATATTATATAACAACTAATGACTCTAACAATTCATTACTGATGTTCCATTTTTAAATAGAAGACGGTCGTAAGCCGGTAGTGGTTTGTTCCATTTAAGTGCCCGGTAGTGGGCTAACCCAAAGTGAACACAAATTGACTTCTGACATCTTTGACTGGAATCAAAGTTTATGTTGTGTAAGAGGAGGATGGTCAAGCAATCTTCCTCCTAGTAGGTCGCTGTCACTGCTTCTCACTGTGGAACTTTTGTGCTTCAATTCAGAGTTTGTCGCTCTGTCCGGCCTCTTGAAAGAATTGACGATTTTATTGGTGTTCAGCTCTTTCATTTCACATTAGGAATTTGCCCAGATTTTTGTGTATATCATGCATCATTGGTGGGCACCTACTCACACAGGAGATAATAATAATAATAATAATAATTTTTTTATTTAATCCAAAATATAAACAATACAATATGTCAAAATATAAGTACAATTAATATAAAAATGCTGCTAATTTACTGAACAATATGACCACTGCCCCTCTAATAGAGCTAGGCTCGATGCATTGAGGTCTTAAGTGAATCTCTGCACATTTCTAAGTCCAGGATTCCGATGCATGCGCTTATTCAGCCGGTGGTGCCCCGTTAAGGATCTCGTAATGGTGCATAATTTTTCCTGCTAACGGAAGTAGGATTTATTATTATAGCCATTGGAGTATTTTTGATTATGTGTTTGCGTGAGCGTTCATGATAGTTGACCCCGAGTGTTTTTCACGATATAAGACTCACTTCTATAGGAATTCCTTTCTGTTCAGGCTAGAGTTTGTGTTCAAACAATTTCAAATTTTATATTATTAGCTATCTATTTTTCAAAATTTTAATAATTATTCTGTTATCCGGAGTGGAGAAGAATCCAACAAACCAACCATCATAAAAATCTGTTCAGCCGATCTCGAGTTATAAGTGTTCCCACTAACCCGACCTTCTTTTATATTATAGATTTAATTTTTTGTTTTACCCATCACGCCGTTTCCCGCAGAGGGTAGGCAGAGAGTACAGACTTCCATTCTTTCCTATCCAAACAAACCTCTTTCGCTTCTTCCAAACGCATAATATTCCACATACACGCTCTTCTATTCCTTTTGCTCCTGACTTGGCCCTCCTCTAAGACTGAACCGATATCGTCGGACCATGTCATTCAAGGTCGGCCTCGTCTGCGTGCATCCTTTCTTTCAGATTGTTATATCCTTTTAGTCATTCTCTCTACATGCCCAAACCACCTTAATTTATTCACTTTCATTCTAGTCACTACGCTAACATCCACTCCACATTCCTTTCTAATATTATCATTGATGATAATGATGACCTAATATTATTAGGTTTAATGCATTTTACTATAATCAATAATTGTATTTTTTTTTATTGTTATGTTTGCAGAAAACTGTTCCACTGATGACTCAGAAAAAGAATGCCATTCATCAAGACGCTGAAGATTTATCCGACTTTTGGGTGGTGGATGACATGTACACGTTTGAGAACATTGGTTTTTCACTCACTAGAGACGATATCAAATACTTAATCTGCGCCGACTGCGAAATGGGACCCGTTGGTTATCACAATATTGAATCCAAAAAGAGTTATGTAGCCTTGGGCCGGATTGCTCATAAGGAAAATCCCTGAATAAGATTATAAAATAATGTCATCTCTCAATGCTCAATAAAACCTAAACATTACTAAGTAATATTACTTTTGTTATCAATAAAAGGAGGAAAAGGTTGGACATATTTAACAAATTAAGTAAAACTGAAAATATTAATAACCATCAATATTTTTTACAATCTAATATAAATTAAAGTCGGGTT